>JAVJIF010011720.1:0-122718 GCA_038442645.1 Agave tequilana | reverse complement strand
CAAATAAAATAAAAAATATTTTATTATTATTAAATGGCCCGATATTCGACCAGTTCCGAACAGTGACCAAAAATTATAGAAAATAGAGAATATTATCTTGAGACATAATATGAAGACAGTTTGCAGAAAATCGGTCCGGTTTGCAAATTAAAAATCCCGGAGTATCTCGCCGATACGGGCGACGCCAGTTTGGCCGGATTTTCGATAAAATCAGAAAAATTCCAAAAATACCCAAACGTAGAAAATACGATTCTAAGACACATGGTGAAAGTGGATTCTAAAAATACTACTCTGTTTGTGAAATAAAAATCGGAGGCCGGTTATCGGTATCGGTCGACACCGAATACGGAGATTTTCCAAAATAATTCAGAAAATTTCCAGAAAATCTTGAAAAAATCTACAATATTAGAAAATAATTTTTGAAATGGAAATCAACTCAATCGGACTACCACTGAGGTCAAATCAATTTTGTACGTCGTATCGCGTACCGATACTGTAATACGTACGCCGGGGATCAGGGTGTTACATTTCTCCCCACCTTACAAAAAATTGCGTCCTCGCAATTTTCATTTAGGTGTGAGAACAATATTTCCAACCCCAAAGCCTAAATGTTACGGGTCCACGACACTTCCGCTGCGCACTCTGATATCTATAAGGAACTCGGGATGGAGAAGTATGGTAGCGAACGAATCCTAACGGATGGGAAGCAAACGGATGCAAGGAAAATGAGAAGGAAATCGGATGTTTTGGTGACAACTGAAAGGAAGAAGGAATAAAACAGAGTCAAGGAATGAAATGTCAAGGTCATGGTATTCTTGTACTCGTTGCTGGAATCCCTAAATTCAGATCAGATCAGTAATCTGAACCTGATTGTACTGTTGGTACGAGCCCGAGGATTGACCCAGGTGGTTACCCACACCAGGTGTGAACCTAGGCTCTGATAATTAGTTGTCAGATTGATTCCTGTTAAGCAGAATTCCAACAGATCTTACTCACAATAAAAAAATATTAACTAGGGTGGGGAGAGGAGAGGAGAGGAGAAGAGAACTAGAAACAGTTGCGAAGGAAGAGCCAATTGAAGAAACGCCCCTACAAGGGAAAAGACGCTATTCTTTTTATATTATTTTTTAAAATTAATCCCAATTTATCAATTTTAATTTAAATTAGAATTTTGGTATTCTTGTAAGTTTTAAATAATTTATCATTCCGATTACAAATCATTTGTTTTAGCGTTGTATAGTTAGATTTTTGACCTTTGTCAAGATCGTGACATTCACATCAGAGGCATCTCAAGCGAACAAATTCGACATACCAGTTGGATCATGCGAGTCCAAAGAAAAGCCTCAGACTTGTCACGAGTCCACACTCGACCAGGGTCCCTCTCTGACATTCGCAACTGTCAGGTTCCTCTCTGACATCCACAACTGTCAGGTCCCTCTTCGACCACATCTATACGGGATCGTTCACCCGGATATTCAACTCTGATGGAACCATCTCGCTACTTGGAAGCCCTGACCCCTACAACAAAGGCCCTCGGCAGAGACTCCTGTCTCCACGCTGGATACAGCTCAGCGGTAGGATTTTCCGATTCATGGAGTAACTTACGCTGTCATATTATCCTCACGTTCTAAATGTTTCAGCATCCCTATTTCAGTGGGTGCAGTTATAAATAGTGGTGAATATCTCTACATATCAATCCCAACAATCAGACGCTATTGTCTGAGCAGTTATGAAGAAATCGCAAAATGCAAATCATGCGGTTATAAAAATACTAAATATCTACATCCTCAATCACAACGCTACAGGATATTTATGCACATGGACATCTCTCGAGAAAACGGATCGCATCCGAGAAGTTGTAAACACAAGAATATTCCGTAAAATTCATTGTAATATTGAGATCATAGTGAATTCTCTCCTTCTCTGGTGGTTTTTCTCAATTTGAATTTTCATGTAAAATCATGCCTCAATCTGTTCATTGTGCTGAAATCTTCAATTATCACAAAAAAAATCAAGAGACTCGTTCCATTGTGGTGTAAGATCGACTGTCCATCAATTATGTCAGAAAATCTCCACCACAACGGTATATTCAAATTTTTATAGATCTCATTTATTAAGAAATGGGATATGATCTTCATATTTCAAGTATTAATAAAGTACAATTCTTCACTCTAAAAAAAATAAACGAGTCCGACTTAGATATTAGTTCAATTTAATATTTGATTCATATAAATTACAATTTCAGCTAAATTAAAAAAACCAAAAAAATAATTTTAATATAAAAGAGCTTATCAGATTAGATTTAATTTAACACAAACACTTAAAAAATATAAAATTAGTAGTAATAACTAAAACAGAATTGGCTTGGACTCCTCTCTTTTAATTAATTTAAGAAAAATCTTAATTACAAATTTATTTTTACCTTAGCCTCAATTCACATCAGTCACGTGGTCCATTGCAAATTGGACTTTATCGTATAACTAAACTCATATTTGTTTCCTCCAATTTTATCTTTTTCTCAGATCTGGCCGATTAAGTTCTCTTTTGGCTTTTTTCCCATCTATTATCTTCGTCATCTCTACGGATATCATCGATCTTCTTTATCAATTATCTCGTGATGGATTTGATCGTCTTTATGTTCATTTTCGTGATGATTTTTTAGATCTAGAGTTTGAGTTTTTTTTGATTTGATTGCTGCTGGATGATGACGATACTGAAATGATCGCTATCCTTTTATATGAGGAATGCGTTCAAGAACTGCGACTCATGACTTGATTTTGATTTGAGAGAATTTTAGAAGAGAGTTACACGGTGAGAGAAGAGATAGTCGCACTCCTCAGAGGAGATGGTCGCAAAGTTACACGTTAGAGAAGAGATAGTAGCACTCCTCAGGAGGATTGCGACCATGAAGTCATGAGCACTGCGATGACCTCCCAATCCTCATAAGCGCTTTTAAAAATAAAGTGGAAATGAAAATGAGGGCTTTTATGTGACATGAAAATGAGGTGTTTTATGTAGGACTATGACTTATAGTCACAACCTTTTATATGAGGATTGCAAACTCGCAATCCTTAAGTTGTAATCGAAGTTTTCACAAAGTCACAGTTCTCACAAAGTTTATGTTGCAGTTCTCACAAAAAATTCTTATAAAGTCGCAATTGTAATCTCAGTCGACGCAATCGCAGGGAGTTTTCAGTTGCAGTCACGGTTAAAAGTTATAATGATAGTGTTTTAATATTTACATTTTGTGATTAAACCACCAATCAAATATGTATTTTCAATCTAGCGCGGTTAAAATAATGTGGCTCAGGGCAAAGAAAAATAGTAATTGAGATTTTTCCTTATTAAATTTTGCTACAAGTGGTTCCACCCGAAAGGAAAAAATAGTAATTGAGATTTTTCCTTATTAAATTTTGCTACAAGAGGTTCCACCCGCAGTCACCTAACTAAAATACCCATTTGAGGAAAGGGACGATAGGCACTTGTCCAGATACAAAGGAACCAAGGAAAACCAAGGAAATCCAATGCATAAAAAGAGCCAAAAGCCGCCCCGGTCACTATTCTTTTCTTTAAATTTTCAAAATAAATAAATAAATAAACCAAGGAACAAAGATAGAAAGGAATAAAGGTAGTCGGGCGAATAACATCGCGTGCTGCTGATGGAATATGCCCCGTCCACGTGTACGGTGCCACACACCCCTCTTGTACCGTCCTCCGGCCACATGCGACTTGGAAAAACGAACCCACTTAGTTACCCATCTATCGGGGCCGTAAAACGAAACCAACCGTGATTGGGTGCCGAAGTGGGTGTCGTTGGAGAAGTCTCTTTTATTGGTGAATAATCCCCTTCTATAAATAAATAATTTTTTTAAATTAGAGGCGAAGACGTAAAGCTCCCGATCTAAATAGACCTCCACCGCTCGGTTCTGGGGAAAATCTTATCCGCCTCTCTCTCTCTCTCTCTCTCGCTCTCTCTCAAAAGGTGATATTTTTGTGCCTTTATTTTAACAATTTTCTTCTAATTTTGTTATTATTGTGTTAGATCGTCTGCGTTTGATGCGGTAATTTCCTCTTTGATTGATTCATGTGCTTCGGGTTTATATTTTGTGATTAGGTTCTGATTTGCCTGCAGTGTTTTTTTTGTTGGTGTATTTGGGGGTGATTAGTTTGAGTTGCGTATCCGCCTAATTTTGTAAATCTGATAACTTTATGATGAAAGATCTTGTTATTGTTGCATAAAGTAGTGTTCTTTCAGTGATCCTTTGTTTATATCTTTGATTCTTGATTTTGATCAGTTTTTGATTGTAGAGGTGAAGGGACATGGGACAAACAGTGTTTGGGATGAGTTTAGTCCTATATTGGGGAGAATGACGGATAGATGAGTAGATAAGTTTAGGTCCGAGTAAATAAAAGATTCACCTTTTGGGCCAATGTAGGCACAAACATATTTAGCCAATCAAGCCAATCCTGCGGCCTTCTGAATGGATTCTGAGAGAACGGAGGTATTTGAGGTGATCTGGTTTTAAGTGAGTTTGAGATGGAGTATCTTGTTCATGTTCTTGTGAATTGTGATGTCTTGAATGCACTTTTATAATAGAAGAGTGGATTAAATTTAACTAGATTTAAACATGCAACAAATATAAATCTTTAAATTTAATAAACTACTTGTCCTAAGCATGCAACTGAAATACAGAATCAAAAGAAAACAAAAAGCTGGCCTGGGGTGACGTAGTTGTGCAGACGCACTGCCCTAGAAGAAAGATGACCGGTCTCTCGTCCGGACCTTGAAATTGACCTCCTCTCCTAGCGGTAAAAACTCTCCCGGTAATACACCAGCACCCCACTCAGGACGATGAGTCAGGCCTCCCTTAGAGGGAGGTTTGTTGCCTGTAAGTGAAAAAACAACATTGAGAAAGCACCAAATTCCGATAGCAAGAGCACAGTCTTTTTTTTAGCAGAAAAAATGCAAGAAATTTGTGGGAGAAAGAGGGCAGATCGATTTGTGTTTCATGTAAAAAATACGGGCAGAGATGGGGTATTTATAACCCTCTGCAGATCTTTCAGTTTGTAATAGCCCAGGAAAATCTACGATCATGCGCGAGTGGTTGTAACGTGCAGATCCGATTCTCTTGAACGGGTTCATGTCTACCTGAAAAATCTCCACAGAATTTTAAAATAAAAAATAGAAAACTAAAAAATGTAGCAGGTCCAACAAAGCCCCTGAATCGAACTTTATTCGTGTCCGCAGGTCGTGGGCGCGCGCGACTCGAACCCGGCCCGGCCCGGTTCAGTTCGACGTGCGCGCGCGCGTATGGGGATGTGGCCTATGGCCCAACACTCATAACAATAGGCATGAGAGAAGTTGGTATATATACTACCCAACCTCCCATCTCCTATCCACATCTCCTATCCAATGTGGGACTAAACTCAAAGGCAAATAAGAGGAAAACTTAAGTTTTCCCTCCAAATCAAAACACATCCAACAGTCCACCCCAAAACTTGAGTTTCAGGAAAGATAAGACAAATCGACAATAATAACAAACAAATCATCAAATCATAAAACACGAATGAAATCAAGCAACATCATATTGTGAATTCAGGACAGGTGGACTGCGCTTGGAACCTTCCTTAGTGAATTCATCGCCATCTGAAAGATAGTGGACTACAACTGGAACTAGCCTCTTTTACCAGATATTGATAGAATACACACACAATAAGTCTCCATCTATCGAGCGAGCGGGTTGAGCGTTAAAGGTCATGTTCACAATAACCGACTAATGAGAGTTTCTAGGGTTAGCCCTGCCCCCTCAACCGCAGCCATCACGGTTCCTCTCACGTAGGTAAGTCCTCCAAGGGTACTACAGCTGGATAATATACCCTCCACACTACATGCGTCAGAATTATTAAGAGTTTAACTCATCCTTACCTCGCTATATCATAAGAGCATCGTCACTATAGAGAAAGGGTAGTAGTTACAACGATACATATATGATATAAATATATCCGGGTCGATGCTTCACATGAGTATCACCAGTCCAGCTTGTTCCTACCACATTGAACCTCTTTCATGGAATCAACTCCCAATCAAGTAAGTTGGGTTTCCACTGCCAATGAACTCTACTATGAGCTTAACCCCATCTCCCTCGATGATTCTAGGATCACACTCCTTGAAAGACCCCTAGTCAATCGGTCAGCAATATTCTTCTCGGTCTTTACAAAGTCCAGAAGTACAACTTTGCTCAATAGATGCTGAACAGACTTAAGTCTGATTTGAATATGTCTGTTCATGTTCTTATTGGCATTATCTTGCTTTAGAATCTCAATGGTGGATCTTGAATCAGTATGAACTGAGATTGGAAGTATGGGTCTAGGCACGATAGAAAATTTAGATAAAAGATTCTTTAACCATTCAGCTTCAGAGCAAGTTGTGTCCAGAGTAATGAGTTCGGACTCCATGGTGCTCCTGGCAATCACTCTTTGTTCGCAGGATTTTTAAAATACAGCAGCACCACCAAACATGAATACATATCCGGTAGTAGACTTAACACTATTAGAATTAGTGACCCAGCTGGCATGACTATAACCTTCTATAATATCAGGATATCCAGTGTAAGTCAGACAATAGCCAATTGTGCCTCTAAGATATCTGAAAACTCTCTCTAGTGCAGTCTAGTGTTCTCTACTAGGGTTACTAGTATATCTACTCAATCTACCTACTGCATAAGAGATGTCAGATCTAGTCATGTTGGAAATATAGAGAAGTGAACCTATAATTGAGAGTATTCAAGTTGAGACACAGGCTCACCCATATTCTTCTTCAAAGCAATTGAAGAATCATAGGGTATAGAAATAGGTTTAGAGTTATAGAAATCAAATTTATGAAGCATTCTTTCAATGCTATGAGCTAGACTCAAAGAAATTCCATCAGAGGTTTTGGATATTTTCATTCCCAATATCATATCTGCAGGATCTAGATCCTTCATATCAAAGTTTTGAGAAAGATAATCCTTTACTCTTTGCATTGCATCAAGAGATGTTTCAAGGATAAGAATATCATCTACATATAGACAAAGGATAATATACTCATTGCCAAAGTTCTTAGAATATATGCACTTGTCATGTTCATGAACAGTAAATCCAAATTGTGCAATAACTTTGTTAAACTTTTGATGCCATTGTTTAGGTGCTTGTTTAAGTCCATACAATGACTTCACAAGCTTGCACACTTTTTTTTTTGTTCCTTGACAATGAATCCTTCTGGTTGGTCCATATAGATTTCTTCTTCAAGATCGCCATTCAGGAAAGCAGTCTTGACATCCATTTGGTGAATGAACATGTTATGGATTGATACAAGTGCTAGAAGGATTCTGATAGAGGAGATTTGACAACAGGAGAATATGTATCAAAGAAGCCAATACCTTTTGTTGGGCGAAACCCTTGGCAACTAATCTGGCTTTGTATTTGTCGACAGTGCCATCAGGTCGGAGTTTCTTCTTGAAGATCCATTTACAACCTATAGGTTTGCATCCTAGAGGAAGGTCAGTGAGAATCTAAGTATTATTCTCCATTATATACTTGATCTCACTGTCAATGGTTTCTTTCCAGAAAGGAGATTTAGAAGAGTCCATTGCTTCTTTGAAAGAATTAGGATCACCTTCCTCAAGATAGGTAAAGAAATCTTCACCGAAAGATGTAAGAGTTCTTGTTCTTTTGCTCCTTCTAGGTTCAGAATCAGTTACAGGAGCTGAACTAGAAGAAGGATATCAGAGGTAGGAGTGCAAGAAGGATCACTAGGGATTTTAGACTTTAAAGGAAAGATATTTTCAAAGTAAATATCCCTAGCTTCAATGATGGTGTTGTTGGATATTTCACTAATCTCAGAGATAACCACTAGAAATCAGTTAACATTGCTATTTAGTACATACCCAATGAATATAGCATCAACAATCTTGGGGCCAATTTTCTTTTTTTTTGGTTCCGTATTGAAACCTTAGCCAAGTAGCCTCAAACCTTGAAGAATTGAATGTTAGGAGTTCTCTCTTTCTAACGTTCATATGGAGTAACGTCGAAGACTCTTTGGGGATCCCTATTGAGTATAAAATAGGCAGAAAGGAGAGCTTTACCCCAAAGATTTTCAGGTGCACCTGAACTGAGTAACATGCAATTCACCATGTCTATCAGTGTTCTGTTCTTTCTTTTAGCTATACCGTTGGATTGAGGTATGTAGGGAGCAGTTACCTCATGAATAATGCCGTGTTCTTGGCAGAATTCTGTCAATCATTTGAAGTATACTCCCTTCACGATCAGATCTTAGAATTTTGATCTTCTTTTCGCGTTGGTTCTCAGCTTCGAGTTTATACACCTTAAACCAATTGAGGACTTCATCCTTGAGTTTGAGAAGATAGGTGTGATATAATTTGTAGTAGTCATCAATGAATGTCACAAAGTATCTTCTATCACCTCGGGTGAACTCTGTTTGAGTCACACACATAATATGAATAAGTTCGAGGGGTTCAGATGTCCTTGTGGTAGAAAGAAATGATTTTCGGGTATTCTTACTCTGAACACAGATTTCACATCTAGAAGATGCGTCAAAAGAAGATTGAGGAATGAGGTTCAAGTTAATCATTTTCTTGATAGAATTGAAGTTGACATGTTCCGGTCTTCCATGTCAGATATCACAAAACTCAATGTTCAAAGCAATAGGAATAGAAATTTTATTATCAGAAGAATTTATTATATTGAGCCGAAAAAGGCCATCATAAACAAAACATTTTCCAATGAAGATATTAGACTTGGAGATAACAAATATTGGATTCCTTGACAATCCTATAGCCAACTCTAAGAAATGAAGACTCGCTGATCAAATTTCTCCGAAGTATACGTACATGCAGGACGCCTTGAAGAGTCAGAATTTTTCCTGAGGTTATTCTGAGATCAATACGTTCAGTTCCCTTTATCTCTCTAGTGGAGTCATCTGTCAGGCTCACGTTTCCTCCACGTTGTTCTTGATAGGATTTAAATCAGGAGCGATCAGTACAGATGTGAATATTGGCTCCTTGGTCTAATCACGAGTCCGAGGAGAAGGTGATAGAGTTAACAATAGGAAAAGAAGAATCTAACCTAAAAGAGTTGGAGTTCAGTTCCTCCATGTTGACCTTGTGCCTGTCATTTTCTCCATTTCCTCTTGGTTAAGTTTTGACAGGTTCTTTCTTCCGGTAGAAACATTGAGGCGTCATGTGATTCGTTCTTCCGCAGACGTAGCAGAATCTTCCATCAGTCTTCTGGCCAAAGTTTTTGGGTTTGAAGGAGGAATATTGAGAATGTTTGAAAGAAGAAGAGTTTGCATGGGGAGAAGAATGAAAATGATTTGGTTTTTTGAACTTCTTGCCCTTGGGATTCACAAATTTGCGCTTAGACTTATCTTCCACCAAATTCACTCTAGCTTTTATTTCTGACTTGGTTTTGGAGTTTTGCCTATGCTGATCTTCTATGCGAATCGCTTTTAGGGCTTGAATAAGGGTTAGGTCACCTTGCTTGTGACGGAGGTCTCTAGCAAAGGTTGACCAGGAAGGAGGGAGTTTGTCAATAAGACAAGATACCTTGGAATCGTCAGAGAATTGATTTCTTTCGATTGAAGATGCCAGATATAAGCTTGAAATTCATGACGTTGATCATTGATAGGTTTACTATCAGTCATCATGAATTTATTGAAGGAAGAGGAGGTGAATCTTTCGATTCCAACATCATCGAGGCCATATTCATTCTCGAGAGCTGTCCATAATTCTTTAGAACTCTTATATTCTTAATAAATGTCATATAGACTGTCAGAGAGTGCACTAAGAATTCTATGGAGACAATAATAGTTAATTTCCTCAGGTTTCAAATAGATGTAGGGGAGGAGTTGTAGGAGGAGTTTCTACAGGAGAAGATTCAACAGATGAAAATTTAGAAGAAGGTACAAGAATGATGTCATCTATGGCTGATATGAAACCTAAAGTGGTTAACCAGTACTTCATCTGGTTTACCCATCTCTTAAAGTATGTGTCAGAGAATTTCTCCAGTTTGACACCCTTGGAATGATCAGTGTTGGCCATAGTGACGGGATAATGCTACCTGAATTCTGTATTTCAAAATTATTTTGATATTGTCAAAATTTAGTTTATATGGTAGCTTTTAGATTAGGGTTTACAGAATAAAATAATGTATAGTCTTTCTTTAATTATGTGCCAAATAATTCAAGTAAGATATAACAAGATATAGACTTGTCCTTTTAATTTTCCTAATTCGAAATTATAACAACAATAATTTCTAAAAGGTTATTCTAATTAAATTTTAGAAATACACTAACAAGAATTAATTAATAATTGACTTGCAAGAATAAATAATCCTTAGAACAAATAGCATAAAATTAGACAATTTTAAATTAGACAATTTTTTATTGCAAGAAGCAATTAATTAAACTGATGCATGCATGTAAAATCTTGCAATAGGTGTTATAATATATTTAATTTTTTTAAAATAAGACAAGATTTAAATTATTTAAATCATCTTATAAAAGATTTTCTTTTGTAACAAAAATTAATAAGATGTTGTAATGAAAACAAATGAATAAAGTTTGTAATGAAAATAAATTGGCCTTGTAATAATTACTAAATATAATTTGTAATGAATAAAGTTATTCAGATTTTTTAGGATCTTATATTGAAAGATTTGGCCTTGTAATAATTGGAACAAATAGATTTTGTTTTATAAGAAATTAAAAGAGAAAAATCAGATTAGATTTAAGAAATCTTACAATAGGATAACTTACAACAGTATGTTATGATAAGATCTAAATAGTTTGGAAAGATTTATTACAATAATTTTTGTAATGAAAAAATTTAATGCAAATCTTTTAAGGATAAATGAAAATTGAAACACATCTTTTAAATGATTTGGTAAGAACTTATAGAATATAAAATGTAAGAATGCAAAATTTTTCTTTTAAGATTTTTAAGTAATTTCTTTACTTACAGGGACAATTTTTTTACTTGCATGAAAAATTATCTATTGCATGTAAATTATCAATTGCATGAAACAGACATTAATTATATTGCATGAAATAATAATATAAGTTCTTTCTCTAGATTGTAGTAAATTTAACTAGATTAAAATATGCAAGAATATAAATTTTTAAATTTAATAAATTACTTGTCCGAAGTATGCAACTGAAATACAGAATCAGAAGAAAACAAAAAGCTGGTCTGGGGTGACGTAGTCGTGCAGACACACTGCCTTAGAAGAAGGCCGTCTCTCGTCCGGACATTGAAATTGACCTCCTGTCCTAGCGGTAAAAATCCTCCGATAGTACACCAGCACCTAACTCAGGACGATGAGTCAGGCCTCTGCTTAGACGGAGGTTTGTTACCCGTAAGTAGAAAAACAAACGTTGAGAAAGCACCAAATTCTGATAGCAAGAACACAGTCTTTTTTTTTAGCAGAAAAAAATGCAAGAAATTTGTTGGAGAAAGAGGGCAGATCGATTTCTGTTTCATGTAAAAGATACGAGCAGAAATAGGATATTTATAAACCCTCTGCAGATCTTTCAGTTTGTAACAGCCCAGGAAAATCTGTTATCATGCGCGATGTGGTTGCAACTTGCCAGATCGGATTCTCTTGAACGGGTTCAACTCTACTGAAAAATCTCAACAGAATTTAAAATAAAAATTAAAAAAATAAAAATTAAAAAATGTAACAGGTCCAATAAGCCCTGAATCGAACTGCATTTGTGTCCGCAGGTCGTGGGCACGCGCGACCCGAACCGGCCTGGTTCGGTTCGGCGTGTGCGCGCACGTGTGGGATGTGGCCCATGGCCCAACACTCATAACGATAGGCATGGGAGAAGTTGGTATATATACTACCCAACCTCCCATCTCTATTCAATGTGGAACTAAACTCAAAGACAAATAAGAGGGAAACTCAAGTTTTCCCTCCAAACTCAAAACACATCCAACAAAGAGTTGTAGTGACAAGAGCTGGGATACTAGGGGCAGATCTGATCGGTACGTGGATAGAGGCAGTAAAATAAATAATATGATAGTCCTCAATTTAGTAGAGGATACTTCTCAATTTAGAAAGAGGATTCGTTGTAGTCGCCTCATAAGGTCATAGGGATATAGGCTTTGTTGTTAGAGCATGCTATTGCATCTTACTATGCCTATTAAATAGAACACAAGGGGGAAATGTATCGGACATGAAAATGTAATGTTTTAACATATTTGAAGCATCATAGATGGAAGGAGGTACTTGTTTTTAGTGCGATTAACAAAAAATGCTAGGATAAGCTTTGATGTGTTTTGATATACAGCTCGACTTCTATTTGTCCACTTAGCTGTTAACTTGTCTAGTTGGAATTTTAACAACATTCTGCCGAGGAGAGGAATTGGAACTTGTTTAGTTTCTGTTTTGTTTGGGCTTTATGATGAAGTTATGTTTCTCTTTGTTTGGAAAAGGAACAGACTGACATGAGAAAGAAACTGCTTTTGCTTACATATTTTTCTTGGATTTGATTGGAAACATTAGACATTGCAGTGTAGTTAGTAGTTATTACTGATTGGAGAAGGCATGAGTTCTCTTCTTTGCCTTCTGCGTTATTGATTTGAAACTTGGGATAAAGTATGAGCCTGCAGGCTCTTTTGACCTTTTCAAAACAATTACATGTAATACATTTGTCTCTGTATATGACATTAAGATCATTGAACAATTACATCTATTACATTTGTCTCTGCATATAACATAAGATCGTTCAACTTGGGTTATCTCTTCACCAATTGGGTCTATTTTGTTCTGATACTAGCTGAAACCTAGATAACCTTGGACACATATAGAGTGAATACAATATCATGACACGATCTTTGTAATTGGAAATTTTGGACTCAATTTTTGGTACAATGCCAGATCATACATGCACACAATATACGTGTATTTCTCTTCTCTGTCCACATGCACACAAATAATATACTATACTGCATGTTCTGAAGTACTGATCCTGTTAAGCCTGTATTGCATACCCGTACGTGTACCATGAACCAAAGCATAGCATAAATGGTGTGATGGTGAGCTAAAATGCTACATTTTTGAGAGAAGATGTGAATCATCTCTCTACATTCCTTGAGGCATGAGTGTAATTTTCCCGAGTGTAAATATTGAAAAAGCTAATACAGCATTCTCAAAGAGGAAGTGTAATATGTTTCAACATTCGTCATGCCATAATTGAATGGGTTGGGAAAGTTAAGGAAAAGAAAATTTCAGAAGGGAAATTTTAGATGGATTAAAATAAAATGCAATATGACTATGCAGCTTATTCTGAGGAAATATAATTTTGTATCTTATAGAACTGTGGGATTTTTTTTTTATGCAAAGTTTTCAGTATGGCCCCTAAAGCTCCTAGGATCTGATTGACATAGCATTTATTTATAAGTGATTGAAAAGAATATTGATCCTGTTATAAAAATAAATAAGAAATGTCTTGACAGGGTATGGAAACTACGCCTAGGGTGTGACTGCAACCATCTTTAAAATATTAATGTAGGTCTATTATAATTCACATGCTTGTTTTTTGACCTTGTCTTTCTGGGTCATCAAAGACATGGATAAGCTTCTCATTGCTTCAATTTGCTCAGTAGATTTTTATGAGAGAGAAGAACCTTTGTGTGTTTATAAATGCAAACACAGTCATTCAAGAAATCCTGTTTTACCATTAAACCGGAGGACAAGGTGGTTGTTAAACATTTTATATTTATTTCCAAATTAGTACTGGCATTTTAATCTAAATCAACATCTTCACTGAAGCTAGTTTTTCTCACCCATATTAGGTGCTTTCCTCTTCCCTAACACAAAGTTGAGTCCTCCCTTTGTTGAGCATTCTTTTTCTGAGGTAAAGGGCAAAAAGGGTACCCTTTTGTTAAGTAAGAACTGTATAAGTAAGCCAAGGATGCTTGGCATGGATGGTTCATGTATGCTCGTCATATTATTTTGCATGTCTGTGTTCTCTGTGGCTATCTTTAAGTTCAAGTTATTAAGACATTAGAAAAAATTCCGTCAGGAAATATATTGCCCCAGTTGTCAGTTATTTGGAGTCCTTCATTTGTGGAATCAAGCTCATGCCAGAAATATAATGTTTTTGTGTATCTGTTAACTATTTTATTATATTTTTGCCTTTCCAATTGTTTGCTGGGTTTATCTGTAGACTGTACGAAAAATTGTCAAATCACTATTTCATTATGAAATTATATGTCTCGACCTGGATATTGGGCAAAACTCACCCAAATTTGTGAAAACATGCATTCAGTATTATCGTTATGGAGATTTGAGAGTTATGTTGCAAGGGCTTTGTGTGTCGGCAACTGATGAACAATTTCTGTTGCAGGTTTGAGCTCATCACTTTTTCAAAAGCAAGTCAAAGAAAAGCTTGGTCTATTCTGCTCCTCCTCAACAACCCAAGTTCATGTCTGATCTCGACGTCCAGATTCCAACTGCCTTTGGTATGTCCTTTTTGGAAATGCACTGTTTTATTAGTACTTCTTATTCAAATAATTCTACTGTATATGGTGTTCCCGTAGCTGGAAATTCTGGAGCTACAAGTTTAATGATAACCAATTTCATTTTCTACATTCTATGGCCTGAGTTCTTTTAAAAAAAAAAAAAAACCCCTTAGGCTTCGACGAGCAAGCCTTAGCTGATAATCCTGTTTGGTGAATTGTTTTGAACTCGGATTTCAATATATAAATGGTAGAAACAGGATGTGTGGTAGCCATTTATATTTGGTTGTTTAAGTACTGCTGAAATGTTGTGAGGAACGGAATTCATTTAGTTAAAACTAATTTTATTGCAAGGGAGATGAATTTTATTAACTCATAGAGACAAGTGGATCTATTTTACAAGGGACATAGTGATATCTCTATGGTATGTCTCATGCACAATTAAAATGCTTGCAATTGGAAGAAAATTCTATGAACATGGAAGATGAAATGAAATAAAATATATGGAAGCATACAAGAAGCTGCATAAACAAAATGTTTAATTTCTGACTCTGTGTGTTTAATTGCTTTGACTTTTGGTGTGGAAGTCCAGTAATATGTTTTTTCTAATTTCTTGGTGTTGCTTTACGACTCCAGTGAATCTCATGTAGCTCTATATGAATTATGTGCTTGCTTCTTCCCATCTTCTTGTTTTAGATCCATTTGCTGAAGCCAATGCTGAGGATTCTGGTGCGGGGTCAAAAGAGTATGTGCATGTGCGCATACAGCAGAGGAACGGAAGGAAGAGCCTGACTACTGTGCAAGGGCTGAAGAAAGAGTTCAGCTATTCCAAGATCTTGAAGGACCTCAAAAAGGAATTCTGCTGCAATGGTACCGTTGTTCAGGATCCAGAGCAGGGCCAGGTCTGCCTATATCTTTAGCATATTGCATACTGCTCCTGTGTTCCAAGTCTACTGCTGCATGAGTAACATTGTCAACTAATATGTTATGCCTTTTATTCCAAAGGTTATTCAACTCCAAGGTGACCAGCGCAAAAATGTCTCCACTTTCCTAGTTCAGGTACACATCATTTTAGCTACTTGCTTCTGTAATACTCTCCTTTTTGCCCATCACGCTAATTTGACTTGATGTTTATTGGAATCTTTCTTGGTCAGGCTGGGATCGTGAAGAAAGAGCACATCAAGATACACGGTTTCTGAGCAGTGCTGCTCATGCTCCTGCATTGTAGCAGATTATTCTATGATCTTAAAAAAGACCTGCTGTTATCATTGGGTCCTGCATGTATTGCTGTGTTACTGATTTGATCATTCAGTTACACCACGTTTAGTGTCATGTTACCCGGTTTGATGCAACTAGTGTTTGTTGGAGATGTGCTGCAAGTTATCCATGTGTTATATGGCGGATTTAATATATCTCGGGAATAATCACTGTACTGAACCTTGTATTTTTAAGTTAATGCATTATCTTTGGTCCACATCTGTGATGTTGAAATAACAATGATGGTGTCAATTTTAGTCCACAGTCTAAATGGTATGTGAAGCATGCCGTTAATTTTCTACAGAAAGGATAATTTCTGAAATTATATCAGAGAATTACAGACTAGGCAACAAAAGGTCAATGAAGTCTTATTCTTTGAGATCTATATTCAATATTGTCTAGTGATCAAAGACGAGGTATTCCAGATCTATGTACCTGAGAGATTTACATCTATGGCCATTAATGTTGGGATTGTAGTTTTTGAATCTCCTTTGATCATCAGTGGTCCCAGATAAAATTGACAAATTTCCTGCAAGCTAGACCTAAAATAGAGTAATAAACTCGATTTGGTTGATTAATTCTAGTTCTATAGCATAGCTTTTTCCTGCCAGCCATTATGGGCTTACTATATTTATATATACTTGAGACTGATGATTCATATGCTGTTCGTGTAGCATTATGCGTGTTACATGTATTCTTATTTTCCCTGGGTAACACCTGGTGCATATCATTATGTTTGCTGGCTGCAAATAACTATTATTAGGATCACATTTCATAAATCGACATGTCTCTTGGTATTTTTTTTTTTTGAATCCAGCATACTTGCAAGGGCCATGCCACCCAACATTCAGCCATCAAGATGCATGTGGATGACAGCACGACAGAATGGTCTGATACCATATAACGTGAATCTTGGGCGAAGAATGGCATCATGTTGAAACAAGAAGTAACCTAAGCACTAGTCAGTATCAGCATTCAACTTGTACACAGCTAGTGTTATGAGAATAGTAACATATTTCATATTGAAACTTGGATGATGCGGTGTAACTTCATTCTATATGTTTCATTAACTTTAAACAAGATGAGATCTACAATATTCCATATTGAAACACATTCTGACCTTTCTCCACAAAAAAGAAATGAAAAATTCTGGCCAAGCTTGATCCTGAACTCGAATGTTGAAAATAGGTATTTTCAACATATTGAAATACCTCTGTAATTTGTGTTTACTCATGTTTTTTTGCTTGCTTTAGCTATATAAGTGAAAACTGAGGAAGTAACAAATATAAATTTTAGTCACTTGTGAATGACATTTAAGACTTTGTGGGCAGCTGAAGACAAAAGAACACATCCCAAACCAAATTTGGGATGTGTTATCCAGTATAAAATTATCCACTCGCCAATAAGGAACAAGTGTTGACCCAAAGGTTTGATTGCTAACCTAAAAGTTAAATCAACCATGTGTTTTGATGATTTCTAACTCATGTAGTTGGAACTAATGATCTTTAAAGTTATTTTAAGTATATATATGTTATTTATCAAGATACAATGTGTTTTAAATCATGTTGTTAAGCTCAAGCTCAACCAATACTATATGGAATATTTCAACGTTTCAAGATTAAGATTTTTGTGTTTATAAGTTTAGAATTTATATTAAAACTTTAGTTTATAAATTTAGTAGTTCAAACTTGATATACACACACGGATTTTAATTTGATGGTTAAAGAGTTATTCAAATTGAATTTTATATAAGTAGTGATTTTATCAAAATAAGTTTCAAAGCATTTTGATTTGAATGATGAATCAATTTTAATCTTGACAAAATCTCAAAAATAAGTTTTAATTTTTGAAATATGTAATGGAGTTAATCGATACATATTAGAGCCTAATTATATCTCAAAAACTTATTTTGTGTGATTTATAGAGATAAAATTAATTTTATACACAAAGTGTTGAAAAATCAGCTTTCACTAAACTGCTTTCAACAATCCTTACAGACATTGTCAAAAATGGATACACATTGTGCACATTTTTATGTTTTGAGCTGAGAACTTTCAACACTTCTATGTTTACTTTTGACAACACTTTGCAGAAAGTTTTAAGTGGCTAAGATTTTTGACAACCCTCCAGACATGTCAACCATGCTTTCGATAACGTTTTACAGAAAGTTTGGTCTGTCTTAGAATGACTCATATTTCCGACAAGCCCTCTCTAACTTTCGACAACTTAATATTAATTGTCGACAATGCTTTCGACATGCAGTATAAAAAAACTTTCGGTTTTAGATTTCTGATTTAAAAAAATATAGTTGTTAGTGACCGTTGATTGTTGACAGCTCATTGACTTTTTCTGCATAACTTTAGCAAAATGCTTTTGTTATTCCAAATTGAATTTTTGTTATGAATTTAGATCATTTTGTAGAAGTTTAATAATAGTTTTGACAACAAATTTTACAGAGTTTTTCAGAGATTTACCACTTTCAAATTTCTCAAATTTCTTCACAAAAGTTTTAGAGCTTTTCTCTTCCAATTTCTTTCAATCTCTCACCTACACTAATTTAAGCCTCTAAATTTTCAATTATAACTATATGGCTTGTTATTGAGAGTTGTCTCTCTGTGATTGAAATGTGATCACATTTATTCTTTATTTATTTGTTGTGAATCTCAAGTGAAGGAGATTCTGAGAAAGTCGATCTTGTGTGGGATCGCATCGTTGTAACGAATTGAGACTCCAAGAGAGATCCAAGAAGGAATCTTGTTGTAGGAGTTGCGGCTCCAAGTTGTGATCTTGCGGGATCATATTTGTAAACTTATTTCGATTTTACAAACCGTTATAGTGCTTACATCTTCACAGGAGTTGGAGACGGAGACATTGATCAGTGGATCGATCCTTGTGCTTGCACGGTTTGTATTTTCTGACTTTATCTCTCTATTCTTTACTCTTCTTTATATTTGATAATATTGCATACTTATGATTATCAAGTTTACTTATTAATTGCTTGCTATTGTTATTTAGTGTGTTTGTTATAAATAGATTTTTAATTCTGCATAATTGATTAGTATCACTTATTCACCCGCTCTAAGTGATTTTCAATTGATATCAGAGCTAGTGCTCTTATTTTTAAGGTTTAACCACCATAGAGTTGATTCTTACTGCTAATCACTTTATTTGTCACTACACGTGCCTATAGCATCTCACGGAGACAACTTCAATATTAAGTCCCTACCTAAATTTGATGGTTTAAACTTTGTCATTTGAAAAATTAAGATGAGAGTTTTTCTTAAATATCTCAGAAGAGATATTTCTCTTGTCATTGAAAAAGAATTTAAAGACTCTGAATAGAAAACTTAACCT
The DNA here is from genome assembly GCA_038442645.1 of Agave tequilana. NCBI lineage: Eukaryota > Viridiplantae > Streptophyta > Magnoliopsida > Asparagales > Asparagaceae > Agave > Agave tequilana. The sequence goes on along the minus strand of JAVJIF010011720.1, from coordinate 103,585 downwards.
TGGCCAGAAAATATTGTAGAGGCATTTGAAGCAATTACTAAGGCAACTTATGCCTTGATGCAATCTTTAAATGATGATGATTTATCAAGAGTAATCAATTGTGAATCTATATTTAAAATTTGGAATACTTTGATTACTACTCATGAAGGAACCTCAAAAGTTAAGAGAGCTAAAATAAATTTGCTCACTTTTCAGTTAAAAAAATTTAAAATGCATGAAAGTGAATTTATTAATGACATGCTTACTCGTTTTAGTAAGATTACTAATAGATTTGTTTAAACTTGATACACATACACGACTTTTAGTTTGATATTAAAGAGTTTTTCAAATTGAATTTTATATAAATAGAGATTTTATCAAAAATAAGTTTCAAAGCATTTTGATTTGAATGATAAATCAATTTTAATCTTGACAAATCTCAAAAAATAAGTTTTAATTTTTGAAAATATGTAATGGAGTTAGTCCATACATATTAGTGAAAATACACCTAGAGGGGGTGAATAGGTGTATGGCTAATCTAATGACAAATAATGTGAAATTAAAAACTAATTGCAACACACTATGTGTAACCAAAGAGTGTAGCTGAATTCCCGGTGAAGAGTTCTGAACTATCTCCTCTAAATTTCTCTAAATAAGAGTTGAGGTGCTATATGAAGCTCTCTTGGTTCAACACAAGTATGGGCACACAATCAATACCAAACATATATGATATGAGCAATATGAATCAATGCAAGATATAAAAGAGAGAGTTTAGAGATAGTAGATCAATCGCAAACACCGAGATATGTTTCAAGATTCGAGTCACTGCTCTACGTCCCCGCCTTTACACAGAAAATTTCCACTATGCGTCAACACAGGACTTCCCACACAGGGAACCTCCACCGAAGATTTGACAAATACAAACTAGGAGTACACAACTCCTCTCTCCAACAAAACAACCTCTACGCAAGAGGTAAGGCACAACAACAATCACCTCTACACTTAGAGGGATAAGACACTAAGTCAAAACTCCAACAATCACCTCTACATTTAGAAGGATAGGCACAAGGCCAGAACTCCAACCTCAATCACCTCTACACTTAGAGGGATACCAACAAATACAATCACCTCTACACTTAAAGGGACAAACACAAAGCCAAAACTCTAACCTCAATCACCTCTACACTTAGAGGAATACCAACAAACACAATCACCTCTACACTTAGAGGGACAAGCACAAAGCCAAAGTAAAGAAGATTACAACTCTTGGTGATCACAAGATCACAAACAACTTTGGTGATCACACTCAAAAGACCACAAACTGATTTTCTCACAAAAACAAGATCCTATAGATATGATAGAGATGATAGCTCCAGTGTGAGAAAGTAAAGTGTTTGGAAATGAAAACAATAAAGAAAAACTTTTGGGAAAAATACTAGATAGATATTGAAATGAAGATCCAAAAATCAACATCCCAAAGACTCTCTTTTTCTTTGATTTTTCAACACTTTAAAATAAATAAAAGATAAATCTTTTAACCCAAAAACTCTTGAAAACTTATTGCTAAAACACTTAATGAGATCAAAATTTTTTCTCTTAAAATCCTTGATGAAAACAGGACAAGAGATGGGTATTTATACCCCATTCCAAAACTAACCGTTGGCAATCTGGAAAAGCCAGATTTGCCCTTCCAATCGACCGACCAGTCGATTGGCCAACGTCATATTTCTGACCGTTGTGCCTCTGGTCGACCGCCCGGTCGACCGGGCCAAGCCATCGGTCGACCGCCTGGTCGATCGGCCAGCACCCGAGAGTGGAGTGCTTTCAGTCGGTCGACCGCGCGGTCGACCGGCTAAGTAGGCTGGCCATGTGCACGTTTTTGTGCACATCGGTCGACCGACCACTGGTCCGGTCGACCGCCAGCTGATCTGGCTGAGAATTCTGGGACAGAAAACTTAGTTAATTTAATACCAAATAAATCTCATAAAATCACATAAATTTCACAAAAATATGTTCTTTTACGATCTTTGAAGTACAAATATGTGTGACTAAAATTCAACACATATTATTAGCAATTTGAACCATTTTTGTGATATAGAAATTTGGCCTTTAAACAAAAATCGTATTTTCCAAAAACTAAACTTTGAAATGGAAAACCGTTTTCTTCAAAACTCATGTGGATAATAAAACAAGATATTGAAATAAATTTGAAGCATATTGTATATGGATAGAATCCAATATGCATATAAGATATATATCTATGTTTTTGATATGAAATCCAAAACCGGTTAAACTGAAATCCAATAAACTTTATACTTGTGTGTGCGTGTGAACTTGAGCATATCAATACTATCTAATCTTTACACAAGATTTAAACTAAACTAAATAAGCCGAGGTCTTCTTGTAGAACTCCTTCTCCACGTCGATTCGATCCAAACACGATCTAATGAGCCTGACTCCAACCGAGTGTTATATGCGATCTTGACGCGCGAGCTTATGAATCAACACGTGTTGCTCCAAAACTCCTTTGTTCAAGCTGAACACCTACTAATATCTTGGTCAACAACTGAAACTATGTCAACACAAGATTATTAGAAAACTATAACTACATGAGTTAATCATCATCAAAACTAGAGTGACGGGCCTTTGGGCCAACAATTAGAGCCTAATTATATCTCAAAACTTAGTTTTGTATGATATATAGAGATAAAATTGATTTTATAACAAAGTGTTGAAATCAGTTTTCACTATCTGCTTTTGATAGCCCTTATATGTACTGTCGAAAATGAATACTCAGTGTGCATGTTTTTATGTTTTTGAGCTGTGAACTTTCGACGGCTCTATATTTGCTTTCAACGGCACTTTGCAAAAAGTTTTGTGTGGCTAAGATTTTTGACAGCCTTCCAGAACTCAAAAGCCTAGTATAAACTGTCGACAGTGCTTTCGATAGTGTTTTACAGAAAGTTTGATCTATCGCAGAGTGGCTCAGATTTTTGACAACCCTTTTTGACTTTTGACAGCTTAGTATTAAATGTCGACAGTGCTTTCGAAAGGCAATATAAAAAAACTTTCAGTTTTAAATTTTTGATTTTACAAATAGCCATTAGTGACTGTTGAGTGTCAACAGTTCTGCATCAGATTTCAAATTTCAATAGCTCACTAACTTTTTCTGCATAATTTGAGCAAAACGTTTTTGTTATTCCAAATTGGATTTTTGTTATAAATTTATTTTGCAGAAGTCTAACAACAGTTTTGACAATATATTTTACAAAGTTTTTTCAGAGTTTTAATACTTTCAAATTTCTCAAGTTTTTCCACAAAAATTTAGAGTTTTCCTCTTAAAATTTCTTTCAATCTCTTACCGACACAAACTTGTGCCTCTAAATCTCCTGCTATAGCTATAGGTCATATTATTTAGAGTTGTTTCTATGTGATCTGAGTGTGATCACAATTGTTCTTCATTTATCTGTTGTGAATCTCAGGTGAAGGAGGTTGTGAGGAAGTCTATCCTGCGGGATCACATCGTTGTAAGGAGTTGATGCTACAAGAGTGAATTAGGAAGGGATCTTGTTTTAAGAGTTGCGGCTCCGAGTTGTGGTCTCGCGGGATCACGGTTGCAAGCGTATTTCAGCTTGGCGAAGCGGTTATGGTGCTTACATCTCCGCATGAGTTGGAGACGGAGCGTAGATCAGTGGATCAAAGCTCGATAACAAATCTTTGTGTTTGCCGAGTTTGCATTTTCTTACTCTTATCTCTTTATTCTTTACTCTGCTTTATATTTGATAATATTACATACTTATGGTTATCAAGTTTGCTTATTAACTGCTTACTATTGTTATTTAATATGTTTATTATAAATAGATTTTTAATGTCGCATCATTGATTAATGCTATTCAACCCCGCTACGTTGATTAACAACAAGGAGGTGATGTTGTCTCCTAAGGGCTTCAAGACACAATCAAACAGTTCAGCAACAGTATCTAGAGGCCCAGGCTACAAACCAAACCCCTTCCCCACGATCAGCTACCAGTCTTCACCCCTTTTCCCCACCATCCATTCTCACATATCCCCATCCCCCACCTCTCACCATGTACACCTAACACTACTTAAACCCCTACACACACCCATCAACTCCTCATCCTCTCTAACTTCTCCACTAAGGGAAGTAGGTAGTTATTGTAAACTCCTATAATTCTCTCTTTTTGCTAAAAAGTACTTACTCCATCAACATGGCAGACTTAGATCAATCATCAGGGGAGGTTTCAGTTGATTCCAGAGGTACCCACTTTCATTTACATGCCCGGTACTAACAAATTCTCCGTCTTCTCTTTTAATTGACAGGGCTAGTTTTATGTTTGTTTCAGGAGGGAACAATAAAGAGTCGAAGGTGCAGTTCTCAGAGGATGAGAAAACTCTCATTGCTAGGATGTACAACCTAATTGGAGAGAGGTTTGGCTGGTTTGTCTTTTTTCTTTGATGTGTCTCTTTTCATGTTGGAATGGAATTATGAGAGATAATAAAATGATCTTTGTGTATGTTTTCCTGTCAGGTGGTCTCTGATTGCTGGAAGAATTCCTGGAGAACAGCTGAAGAGATTGAGAAGTACTGGACTTCGAGATATTCAAACAAGGGTGAGGAATGGGGAAGGAGGCAAGCAATTTTGTGATGTGTGCTGCTTTATGTATCCATTCTATTTATGCTTTAGATAAATATGTATTATTTATTTATGTTGTTGGGAGGGAGAGATGAATATTGACGTCTATGTTAGTCGTCTGTATGACATATCTTCATTACTTCACTTTGGTGTCTGTAACGTAGCTGGTTTAATAAAGTACTCCAGAATTCCTACTTATGGATGTTATTATGATCTTTGTCACTTTGAGTCTGTGCCTTCATGATGATCCCAGCTGGAAGTTCAACAATTACAAGGATTCCATGAACATGCGATCTTTCAAGAAAACCGGAACAGAGGAGAAGATCCACTTTTTCAAATTTTCCATTGACAAGTGTAGCTGCATGTTAAAAAGCTTATAATTGAAGGAAGCAATCTTGGAATCCTTTGTTTAGTATTCTGCGGAGCAATGAGCCTCACTTGTACCATGTCTAAGCTTGGCATGTAACATATCGCCGTGGTCATGATGGTGGTGGTTTGGGTGAGTTATGCAATTTACAGACTGGTTCAGAAAATGTATTTTCTCAGTTAGCCCAAGGTGAAATATATGACACTGTTATGAGAGAGAGAATTTCATTATGTCAGGTTCTCCGGCTGTTGTTGTTTCTGTTCTCCTGTGAGAGAAAAATCTGAGGAAACAACTTGAAAATTCTTTATGTTTATTCCAGTCGGAGGATAACAAGGATCTCAGTCTTCTCAGCAACTAGTAGTCGATGAGACCTCCATAGTAGATGACTTGAGAAATATCTTTGCCTTTATTCAGACCATAAATTATCTACCAGGAATCTTATGTTCTCATGATTAGTAGATTAAGGGACCCGAATAGTCTACACACCAACCCAAGGACAAAATGGCAGACACACAGGGTTTTGTGGCAGATAACAACAATAAATAAAGCTTGAGCAGTGTAGCTGCCCAATTTAGGTTGTCTCTCTGATGGGGATCTCCATTGATATCAACCTTTGTCTAAATTGATCAACTTTTCTAAAGCCTAGATACATGCAAAGAATTGGTTATAATAATGGTTCAGGGTTTAATAAAGAATGTTGGAATCTCAGTAACAACAGAGAACAGAAACACCAGAAAATAGTCATCAATCACACGAACAAGCAAACAGAAGAAAGAAAATGAAAACACATGAATTTAATGAGGTTCGACAGTTGCCTACGTCCTTGAGCTAGAAGGGGAGAGAGATCTTATTAAATTAATCAAGAAGAAGATACAATCAATAGGGGATAGTACCCCTCTTTTTATAGCTACAGAGCCAATGAAAATAAGAAAACCAAAAATTCTGAGTTCAAATCAGTAACGAATTCTGAACCAACTTGAAAATTACCCAGAGTCCAAATGTTGTCGACAGACCACAAGCTTATTGGCCTGTCGACAAACTGAGCCAATCTGACTTTTGGAAAAAGCCTATCGACAGCCAAGAAGGCCTGTCGATAGATAAAGCAATCTGCTTCTCCTGTTGGCGTATCCACGTATCTGTTGGATCCAAATTGTAACCCCTTGATCCCCGGTATACGTATTACCGTATCTGTACGCGATACGACGTACAAAATTGATTTGACCTCCGTAGTAGTCCGATTGAGCCGATTTCAGTTTCAAAAATCATTTTCTAATATTTTAGATTTTTCAGAATTTTCTGAAATTTTTCTGGATTATTTTGAAAAATCTCCGTAGTCGGTGTCGACCGATACCGATAACCGGCCTTCCGATTTTTATTTCACAAACGGAGTTGGATTTTGAAAATTCGCTTTCACCGTATGTCTTAGAATTACATGAGATACGTTTGGGTATTTTTGGAGATTTTTCTGAATTTATTGAAATCCGGGCAAAACCGGTGTCGCCCGTATCGGCGCGACACTCCGGGATTTTTATTTGGCAAACTAGATTGAGTTTCGACAAACCGTTTTTATATTACGTCTCAGGATAATATTTTCTATTTTCTGTAATTTTTGGACACCGTTCGGAGCTAGTCAATTTTGACCCTAATTAGAATATTAATTAAATATTTTAAAGACCCTTTTCTCTTTTTCTTTTTTTTTCCTTCCTCTTCTCCATTTCTCTGGAAATCTCCACGCCACCGCCTTTGACCACCGCCTCTCTCTTCCCAATTAAAATCCTCCCTCTCTCTATTTCTCTCACTCTCCCTAATTAGAGAGATTAATCAAACTCTCTCTCTCTCTCTCTCTCTCCATCTCACACTTTTCTCTCCCTCTCTCACTATCACTCTCCCTCTCTCTATGCTGCAGCCTGCAGACACCTACAAAGGGGAGGCAACCCGCGTCAGGCCGCCGCCGCGGCCGCAGGCCGCCGCCGCCGCGGCCGGCCGCAACCCCCACACCCACCTCTTTCTCTTCCTCTTCCTCTTCCTTTTCTTCTTCTTCTTTTCTTTTCTTTTCTTTCTTTTCTTTCTTTCCTCTCTCCCTATCTCTATTTCTCTTCCCCTCTCTCTCTCCAGGGCCACCGGACCGCCGCCGGCTGGCCGGCCGGCGGCCGCACAACAACGCAGCAGCAGCAAGAAGCTGCTGTTGTTGTTATGTTCTTATTGGGTTTGGGTAAAACCCAAACCCAATAACCCTTTTGGCCATTACCCAATAAACCCCCAACTCAACCCGTTAACCCACTAACCACTTCCACTTAAAGTTTTGAGTTTGGGTATTGGATCCAAACCCGACCCGTTATGAGCCAAACCCGCATCCAAACCCATTACAGGTAATTTTACAAAAAATCCCCTTGTACAATTCAGTATTTGCATTTATTATTTTTATTTACATATTTAACCCTATTTGTTATGATTTAGTGTTCGGGCAATAACTGGAGCATCCGGACTCCGATTCGGGCGATTCTGGATCCGTTGCGATCGTGGTAAAGAGAGCTACCTTCCCGTGAACAGTTTGTGAGTATTTTTTTTTATAAATTATATTTTATCATGTTTAGTGACATTGATTGATATATCGTGATTATGGATAAAAGCCGGTAATAATTAATTATTAACTGGTACTTGTTGGACACCCAATGTAATAGGTGATTCCTGTAATATGGTTAGGTATGTCCTGATGTAATATAATATAGGGAGACAATTGTAGTAACAAGAAATACTGACATAGACTACTCAGACACGGTCATCATACCTGCATAGCTATGGACATACATGCCACTGTGTTAACATCTTCATGAACACTATTATGTCATGTATTGGATCACAGTTAGAGAACTATAGTGACATGTATACTGATTCACGATACTCGGTGACACTACACTATTACTAGACATGCATGCTAGACACCATTACTATAAGACACCGTCGACTACTGTTCCTACATATATTAGTGCTACGCAGGCTTATGGCTACACGGATACTGTAGTTCACTCTACATGATAGTAGACACTGACTACAGTTATTACCTGTGCATGTTACCCACCGATACGTAGCGGCACCACTTCACGAAATACCGTTATGTAATGTATCGTTATCCTCGTTACATGGATTCTCGGCATATCACTGCACGGGCTACTGCATTTCATATTAGCATGATCATCATACACATATATGTCATGCTTACATATTACAGTTACACATGCCTGTGTTGTTTCTATTTTCTTGTCATATGGATCACCGTGATTATTGTTCCATGTTCCCGTATTCATATTATATGATTGTGTCCTGTTACTGATATGGATATTCCCGATACTGGACATGAGAGCTGTTGATATGCGATATGTGGACTTCCACATCTATTGATCCCGTTATATTGTTCCCGATATATTGTTCCCGATTCCCATTATATTGTTCTATGCTATCAACAGAGCTCTGGTCCAGTTATCATGTTACCCGTATCATGTACTGTTATTTGTTCTTGTTACATTGGATGCTTGACATATCAGATCATAATGATAACTGGGGTATAGGGGAGACTTGACGGTTGATTAGATCTTATCGGGTGATGTACTGGATCCATATCGTTCTCCCACTGCAGGGGATGGTAGTGCTACCTACCGATTGTATTGCTCCATGAGCTATTGTTACTTGATTATTGTTCCCCTCTTAGCGGAGGGCTCTGGTCTTAGCAGCCAGAGGTTTGATAAAGGCCGTGATCCCGGGTATGCACGGGATACACCTACCCGATAAGAACTCCTCGACCATGGGTTTCCAATTAACATAATAAAATCAGTATACACAATAGTGACGTCGGGAACACTTGTTATTTGGTTACTCTCTCGTTTGGATAATGGTACCCGTAGGCCATGTCCGGATGGGTTCGACTGGAGTGCGGGCTCCAGTATGAACTGCCAGTGGTATGGGACACTGGAAGAGAGTAATTAAAATAGCAGGCGGTACTGATTGCTACTATTGTATAAATCACATGACATGCCTGGTACATATATGCTATCTTGTTATTGTTCATGCTATTCTATCTGATATCCTGATACCTGTATACTTGTTACTTTACCTGGCATATGTTATACTTTCTGTGATGGCATACGACGCATGTTCTGTATTGTATATATGATGCTTTCTGTATAGCAGACATCACACCACACCGTATAGTGATTACATTGCATAGGCCCACCTTCATGTTCATATTGCATATGCCCACCTGCATGTTCATTTACATCACTATCATGTTCATTTATATCACGTCACCATTTATTCGATAAACTGGACACGACTATAGACATGACCCGATGATAACCGGCTAGGTAATGATGGTAATAAAAGATGACATGTTTCTATATTTGCACTGCTTTCATATTTATCTAGTTCTACTGTTTATATATTCTTATTATATGATATCACTAGTCCAACCTCGTGTATTATATATTAGTATCGTGCTTGTATTACTATTGTATATATTATTGCCTCCTTCATTTTACCACTCACTAGGTCGCTTTCTGACGATCCTGGGTTTGCGTGCCCACATTGGAGATCCGCGTACCGTAGTATCCGAGAGTACCTTAGAGTCACATCAGAGATTCCTCATCGGGACTATTCCTAGGTATCTTAGTAATTTATTTATGTTATCTTATTTGTCCATATTTTTCATATCTGTTATGATCGCTGACCTCTTTATGCAGGTATTCTTGTACTGATTTCATGCTGGAACTTAGTTATTGATGGAGGTTATTTACTGTACTGAGGCTTAGCGTACGTACGTAGGGTTTTCCGCCTTGCGTATGTACGTCGCCATAACGTCCCCGTACCTGCGGGATCGGGGCGTTACACAAACATTTCATACAAATTCTGTACAAATATCAAGAAGCTAAAAAACTCCACCATTTTATGCTTTCTTCCCACAAAGAGAAGCTTTTAACAGTAAATAATTATTCAATAACGTCAATACTATGTTGAGTATTCAGTATTTATGAACATTATGAATGAAGATTTTTTTTCTTGTGTTTTGTCACTAAGCTTAAACTCTCTCACTTTTTGGTTGATGTCTAGGAAGCATACAACTTCCTTAGTCAAATTCCATATAAAAGTAAATTCATGCAATCACATAAAACTGACCTTCGTCAAATTCTGACCACCTAGAGAAGCAGAATTACCTTGTCCTGTTAGAGGAAATTGCAAACCTATTTCTGATACATGAATAGTCATTAAAAAAGTGAAAGAAGATCGCAGAATACTTCTGCCTTTTCCAGCTATCTAGAAAGTCTTTGAAGAAAAATTAGTTCAGTGAGAACTTTCTATGAGGTGCAGATATTGACTCACCAAATTGATTAAGACACCCATTAAAAATTTTCAAGAGTGCCATTATTTTTTTTTTGACACATTTACCCTCAGAAAATGTTCAGAATGCCCCTTCTACCTCATCAACCGCGACGCCTCCGCGAAAACCGTTGCAGATGCTGACGATGGTAGAGGGTTTGGGGCATGGCTAGTGCATATATTCCCGATGTGCTGCCGGCGGAGGGGAGTGAGGAGGGGAGTGCAGATGTTGTATGGTCTGAAGTAGGTACCGAGGCCGTCGCATATGGAAAAGATTTGCGAGCGATGGTAGCCGTACCGGTCGATGGGGAGCTACTACATGTGGAGGCTGAGTGAGGGAAGGCGAACAGCGGGAACAGAGGAGGCGGCGGCGGGAGAGGAAATGTTGGTGGGGAGATTAGGCATCATCCAGTCTCTTCTTCGGGACAACAATCAGGACTTTTCGAGCTTTTATCTTGCTTTTATTCTTGATTTTTTATGCACTGATCAAAAAGATTGAATCTTTGTTTGTGTAATGTTGTTGTGTTTTTATCTAATATATGACAATGGGTTTTGGCAGTTATAGAAAAGTGAAAAATGTTGTTTTCTTGTGACATGATTTTTTTCTTTCCTTTTCTGTTTGTCATTAAGTTATTTGAAATTAATGGTAAACTGGAGAAGTTGAATTGTGTCGTGGTATAGGATTTGTTTCTCCTGTGATTTCTTGGCTGCCTCCATGGAGATCTCCTGTGATTTCTTGGCCGCCGCCTCTGCGAACACTGGAGCTCATTGCTAGAAATTCATGGTGGATGAGAGAGAGTTTAGATGTGTTTCGTTGTTTTTCTTTTTTCTTTTTGATAATCGAGGAGGAGGAAGGAGGTAGAGGGGAGGAGGACGGGAGGTGAGGGCCGGGGGAGGGCGGGGCATGTCAGGGGAAAGGGGCCGATGGCGGCGGGTAGCGAACAGCAGCGAAGCAGAATGAGAGGGAATGAGGAAGATGGAGTAATTTGGGTATTTTTGAATTTTTGTAAGTGTCTTTATTAATTTTATGGGTGCACTAATCTGGCGGGTATCTTAACCACTTTTGTGGGTGTCAATATTCGCTCATCTTTCTATGTGCTCACAGCCAAAGGGACTGTGAAAAGAAAGGATAGATTCTGTCATTTTACGACCAAAGCCCGTCATTTTTCTTTTGGTTAAACTGTTGACACTGTCAATATCTAACAAATGATCGAAAACTTTTAGATGATCGATACATGGAATTTTAGATGGACAAGATAACCACCCCAGGCCTAATATTATAAGTGCAATGTCATGAGGAAACGAGGTTTATGCCAACAGATACCTACCAAATTTAGGGAGGATCTGATAGGGACCTTCAAGGACATCAACCTCACTGTGAATTGTTAGTGTAAAGAAATAGTCCTAGTTTAAATGAAAACTGTAGGCTTTTAATTATTGGTTTCAAAGGACAACTAACTAATTAAGAAAAAGTTCAATGCGATTGTCAAAATTTTTGGTTAGATAATTATATGAAAATTAATTGAACTTCTGTTACGCAAATCTTTGAGTAAATTTCATCTAAAAGAAAATTTATGCACGGCTGAAAGCCTGACAATCACAAGAGACACAGAAATATCTGCTTTAATTAGAACATAAGCTTTTCCAGAAGCATGAAAAGTCAGTAGAACCAGAATACACACACACACACACACACACACACACACACACTAGCAGAATCTTCTGACTTTTAGCTCTCTAGAAAAGTATGAAGAAAAATTAGTTCAGTCAGCTGGTTTTGTATATATATAGCAGAATCTTCTGACTTCTAGCTCTCTAGAAAAAGTATGAACAAAATTAGTTCAGTCAGCTGGTTTTGATGTGCTCATGCCCAAAGTCAATGTGAAAACAAAGGATAAATTTCAATCCTTTTAATTTGTCGAGTAACTTACCCCTCAAACAAAAGTCTGACAATATCAATATGTTACAAATGCCAGAAGTTTCAAGTGACGCAAGGAAGTGTGCATGAGGACAGCCAGATGTTAAACTACATGAGGCTTGCTATCATTTAAAGTCTAGAAGGATGTTACAAATGCTCATAGAACAAACATCAAAGAAAAAATGGGTTGGAGAATACTTTTGCTAGGACTTTCATCTGTCTAGAAGCTCACTCGGATATATTAGCTTTTGTTGCTTATCGGAATCTGGGAGCGGCTTTAATACTTCTAAGGCATAACTAATTTCGTTATGTCTACCTGGCAAAAGGTGCATGACATTTGGATGACCCACGTACTCTTTTCTCAATTTACATGTTATCGATGGTCTATGAACGGAAAATCCATATACTTCAGAGGATTTCTTACCTAAGCATCGAGCACTCGCAAAGCGAACTGTTTTTCAATAGTATAACTAAAAAATAAATATAAACCCACACACATGATTTCCTTTTAGAGGCTTTAAGACATGCCGAATGGACAGAATTTTGATCATGTGATACATGGAATTGTATTAGGATAAATGATAACCCCTAAGATCATAGTTCATACCTACAAGTACAAGGGCAGCTAGACGATGCACGTGTCTATGGCTTCTACGGGCATATAATATGTACGATGACAGACAGATGTTAAATCATGGGGTTTGCTATCATCTCAAGTCTAGAAAGATGCTTGCTTAGACTAACAAGGTCTCCTCATAACAGAAAGATCCAAGAGAAGAATGAGCGATGAATTTATTCAGCACTAGGACTTCAAAAGCTCTCTAGAAGGCCAGTCAAATATTCTGACCAGCTGCTTTTGTTTGTTCTGCTGCACTGGGAAAGTTCAGACCAAAGGGAAACAGATGTATGTAATTTCATGCCAACTTTTAGTAAAATGAGCAATAGTAATTCTCAAAGCTAGCAATAGTTGCTTTACTTTTTTTCACTTTCTCATCCACTAATAAGACACCCTGCACGTGTTCTTCAGTCAAATAAAGCTCTTGGAATTTCACATCTATTTGTTTACTTGACAAGAGAGATTGGATGTCAAACACTGACCTCTCTTTGTAGTCTCTTGCTTATGCTTACATTAAAGTTTAAACTATCTTACAGGTCTAGGCTTTAGTTTTAGCTCGAAAGTGCAAGAAATGCAGGAAGAAGGCTAGATAGCAAAAAACCACTGTAAATTTCATATTTTATGCACAGAACTATCGTGCACTTGCTTCATTATAAAAATAAAAGAAAACTACAATGAATTTCCCTGGAAACGATTCTTATGCCACTTCAGAGAGAACGCAATTCACTAAAGGTTTTGAAAATAACTTTCTTCTTTATGCTGCTTGTGCATGTCTAGGTTATTCTTGGGCTGCACTCTACTGCCCCGATACGATGATGTCTTCATCACCTCTCACTGTAGGGATTGTATTACTTTCAATGTTCTGCCAAGTGACAGCTCTAATGTAGCGTTCTTGATATTATGCAACCTTAGCGTCCTCATAGCTCACTATCAAGCTATTCATCAATATTGATTGATTTTGATCTATAGCTTTTTTTTCTGTTAAATGTGCATTAGAACTTAGCTGCAAGACTACTTTCAGTGGGGCATCCATCTCCATAATTCACACCTAGATTCCTTAGGTTTGGTTATCTTTCCTCCATGGGGCTTGACTGCTGATAGGCAGTCGTCAGAAAAATTAAGGGATCATCCAGTACCAAACGATAAAATCAACTTCAGCATGCCCCTGTTTGATGTACCATAGGTAATTTAGCTCAGCAAAAATAGTCGTTCTCATGGGCACAACCTTTTAACAAATGGACTTGTGTCATACAGAAACATTAAGAAACAATATCTGCATGTTTCCTGTATTGCAGTTAATAACATTCAATTTTCCAATCCATAAATCATTAGGACAGTAATCAGACATGTTACAAAGCTTATAAGGCGAAAAATAAGTTACACAGTCAACAACAAATGCAACAAAGTTTATCCAATCATACAATTCAAATAGTTTGTCAGAGAGCTTCTCAGGCAGCCATTAGAGGCATTTACAGTAGTCAGTTTCTCTGAATGTACAGATTAAAGCAAATCCAGAACAGTTTCATACATTGCTCTGCTTGTAAAACTTTGTATCCAGTACTTGCTTCCCACACATAGCACAGACACCTGTACCAAGAAAGCACTAGGGATTGTGAAAAGAAAGCTCAGTATGAACATAAATTAGAAGAAAATGAAATCTAGAATCCTTACTGCAATAAACTTGAAAATAAAGCTAATACTATCTTGCCTTTGGAGTAAGCACATGTATGGCAGTACTTCCCATTTTGGTGGACTTGTTGTTTGCAGATAATGCACCTAGTACTTCCATATGGAGTCCATCTGCCAAAAAAAAAAAAAAAAAAACCAAAAAAAAGATGAGAATAAGGTGCTGAAATCCACCACTGAACAAAAAAAAAAATTCAAACAGAGGATATGTCGATAGGCTTCTCTAGAAGCAAGCAAACATTTAGAATTGGTTTCTTTAAAATAAATCATTTTGGAAAACGAAGAAAATGAGTCAGACAAACATGGAAAAATTTGTGTGCTTGTGTGCACACGTTTTGCAACATTGAAAGATAATCAAAAGACCACGGTCACCGGGTCCACCCGCCTCCAGTTGCTACACTGTGCACTTCAGAATAAAAATAGAAATAGACACAATTTCAATCTACAAAGTGATTCTTCAATTTCTTACTAGCATCGAGGTAGTACATCATTATAAAACAAAAAGAATGAGAATCTAATTTAACCATTTTATAGGATCACCAAATAAACAAATTGCTCCTCATACTTGCACTATGAAAAGTGCTCCTTTTAAACCACACCTTCTGAGAGACACATGCATAGAAGTAGGAAAATTTGGTCAGGATTAAAGGCCGCTGTTCAGAGTCATACTCTCCTCCATGGTAGATATTACAATTTTTGTTCCAGGCTCATTGCCAGCTTTACAATAAAACTCAAGTTTGCTTTTGGTTTGTATTCAATGCCAAATGCTACAATAGTTTTACATGGCTCTAACCAGGGTGTGATTCAACAAGCTGAGGTTGGAGAAAATTCAAGAAAAAATGGATTTTCAGACATTTCTAGCAGCAACACATTTCCTTCATCAAGCATATCTTAGGTGTCTGATATCAAAACATCATGTTTCTAGATTCGTCAGAAAGAAAAATAGAGAAACTAAACTTTTGTTTACATCACTTTTCAAGATTCATCAAGATCTAGGTCTAATATGCTACAAATCACCAGCTGTGCATATCCAGATCTGCTTGCTTTTGATTAAGTTAGGAAAGACAGATTGGTTTTAAATTATTGATGATATTTAAAAGTACAGCTTGTCTAACTTAACCAAGAAACCCAGAAACCTAACAATATCTTTTCTAACTTCACCAAAGAAGCCCAGAAAACTGGTTTTAACTTCTAGCATTTTTTCAATCTAGCATCTTCCAGAATCTTAAAAAGTGGCTGAAGATAAATTTTTAGTTTATCAAGCTTCTTTCCAATTCCAATGAATCCAGAATTATAATGTTCCAATGTCGGCCACCCAATATATACTCGATATAATGTGTTGAAGCTTCCAAAACTGTCACGTTGCTGGAAAGTATTTTTTTCTTGAATTTTGTTCACCTTCGTCCTCTTGAATTATAGCTGAAGCCAAATTAAATGCTTGGTCTGGACCAAAGCCATATAGTAAATCACTGATGCATTAAGCCTTGATTCAAATTGTAAACAAACTCAAATCCGATCTCAAAACCCTTTAGCTGAAAAATGGAAATCTGACCATGGCAAACAAATTTTGGTCATGCTTAAATGATGGTTGAATCTTAATTTAGGACGCCTTTCCTACATCATAGATGGTTTTTTATCATTTCCTACATTAACAAGTATTGACCAAATGATCCACTACCGTGTGGAATTAGATATTTTTTATGCTTAAAGGATTAATAAAGTGAAGAAAGAGTATTGCTCTTACACTCGTAATAATTCCTCATTCCAGGTGGAACTTTTCTGTCAAAAACTATCAAGTTCGTTCCTCCTTAATCTTTTACACAAAAAGAAGGGACCATTCCACCTTGTTTCATTATCAGTTGTAATGAGACAACTTGCATTAAAAAAGAGCACACATCTTCCAAAAAGAAAAAAGAAGAAATGAAAAAAGAAAACCAAATAAAAACTGAATGTAGGACAAGGTGCAAGCTACATCCCTCCTCTTCTCAGAGATGTCAAGTAAGTGGAGATTTCGTGTTTAATGAAAGTTTTTTGAAGGCTTATAGAATGGCTGGAAAAGAACTCAAATTCAGTCAAATTCTGAGCTCCAACTCTATAAAAGTCCAGTCATCATAAAGTAGATATCACTAGCTAGCTATCTGACGCCGGCAAAATCACCTAAATTGGATTTCAAGTGAATAAAAATTTCAAGTTACAACCTGTGTATGATTGAGATAGGGATCAAACTACAGTGACGATAACACGATGGCAAGCCACAATGATTCTTCATCCAACAACTCACCAACCTTGGATGATCATTTGTCAGGGATCAAGTGCCTCCTGACCCCAATCTAAATCACTGAATACACCATGCACCTAAATTGCTCATGATGAACTTTTGATTAGTAGTAAACAGTCAGAAGTGAGAAATTAGGTGCTGGTATTGCAAATCATTATAGATTGGCCAAGGCAACATAAACAATACCATTAGGACCCTGAACTTGAAGTGGAACAGTTATCGGATTGGTGGCAGGGTGAAACTGGTTACTAATAGTAAGTTGACTGCCGCTAATAGTTTTTTGTGCAGATTCATTTTGGACGATTCTTGATGCATGAGCAAAGACTTCAGTCAACTTTGGGAAGACTACCTGGGAAGATGATCCAGTTCAAATGTTGAAGCTCTTTGGACACAATCTTCAATCCTTTGTTAAGCCTCCCATAGAAACTCCTCCTTAAGCAAACTAAAGCTTTGCATAATCTGGCTAAATACTCCTCATAGAGAATTGTTGTGCTTCTTCTCAATCCTCTCAAACAAAGCAATGTTTTCTTTGTTTTTTCTACTTGTACAAACCTCTCATCTATTTGATTAAATTTAAATGTATAATCTTTAAAGAGACACTTAGCTTTGAAAAATGATCGTCAAAAGTTGGGGGTTGTTGGAGAAGATCCATTGTCGTTTTGTCATTATTAACGTTGTAAATTGATCCAATCTCAATCGGATGTAAGTCGAATTGCAGCTCTGAACCAAATAGATGAAAGACAAGTCTTCAATTTAGTGATCACAGCAAAAATCTCAATTAAAAGGCAGTGAGAAGAATTCTCAAACCAAGTTTTATTGAAGAAGACTGTAATGGTATGAGCAACCACTCCTTTTCACTAAGGGAATCTTTCCATAAACTCACAATTTTCCTAAGCTTTCAAAAATGAAAAGTTAAGACTCTAAAAAGAGGCTTTAAGTAGCCTTTTACATAAATGGTGCAAGGACTAACTAGATTCAAACTTGGACTAAAAGATCTAGAAGAAAATAAGAAAATAGTTTTTTTCTTTTCTTTTCAAGTTCTTCATAAAGTCTAGGCCTTACAGCAAAGTATAGAGCATCTTGGACTTCATGTAATTTTTCATCAGAACTGGCAACTTTTCAAAAAACTCATGTAACTTAAAATCTCCATAAATACATCTGAAATCCGATTTACACAATTATAGCTGTATTAGATGCGTTAGAAGCTAGTGAAGTCTACTCAAAACAATATTGGACTCTCATAGACTTAAAAAATCAGATTTTGACTAAATATGAGTTCTTTTCCAAGTATCTTGTAAGCTTTCAAAAAGTTTTCATGTGAGTTACAAGCATGAATTCTCCACTTCTTGACATCCTTGAGATGAGAGTTGTTGATGTAGACATCTATTCAAGATGAAAGAGCCGAAGAGATGAATCCAAGAAGCCCCAATCTAAGTTGAAGTCGTAGTAGGATTTGAGATTTTTTTTCTCTTTCTTTATTTTTTGTTTTTTTTAATTTCTTTATTTTGGTATTTTGAGTTTTTAAATTTTGAGATTGCAATTCTATTTAGATTAGGAGTTTGAGTTTGAGTTGAACTTAATTTTGTAAAAGCCTATATAAAGGCCCTATTGTGACAACAATGAAGAATTTTGAGAATTTTTTGAAATTGATTCACTCAAATTGCTTAGGAGTCGATTCCTATTTTCTTCTCTAATTAAACCCCAGCATAATCTTTTTTTTTTCTTCTTCCCTTTTCCCTCACCCGTGCATTGTTTCCGAAGCCAACAGCGATACAAAACTTTTTTTCACCTTTTTTTCGTCATCGTCTTCCCTCCAAACAGCAAAATAACATCCCCATCAAAAGATTCAACAAGGCCTCCATCCTCCTCATCTTCTCAGCCTAGCACAGCCACTCAAAGAAGAACGCCTTGGTCTCCACCTGCAACAGACAAAGAAGTAAAAGAAGTTAATTTGGGTTTCAATTTTCAGATCCAGACCCGTTATCAAAAAAACAGACCAGTTAAGCGACTCTACTTCATTTTTTGGTCATAACTTCCGCATCCGGGCTCTGATTCAGGTGATCTTAGCATCGTTATGATCGTGACGAAGAGCTCTACGCATCAATACCAACTACAGGTCAGAGAGATCTCTATAATCATCAGTAGGTAAATTTTCTTTAACACTGTCTATTTATTTGTGGTTGACAACCGCCTCAAATAGTTTATCAAGTTAATATGCTGCCACTATACTGCGAGTTTGTGTGCGTCTGCTATCTTGTATTTACTGATCATAATATTGATTATACAAGCTTTGCATCCGTAACTGAGTAATTGCATCAGAATATTTTAGATTTAGAAGGGTACATCTGTACTTGCACATTTTGTTAAATCCATCATCCTGCATTATTTGTTTTAACTATTTTCCTACCTAAGTGTTGTGCGCCGATGACAACAACCAATAGAGGATCTTACAGATCTCAAACACAAAGAACAACCAAATAGATCCAAGAAGAACACACAATCACAAAGAACAAGATTTAACGAGGTTCGGCCTCAATGCCTACGTCCTCGGGGTAATCAATGGAGAGATTTATATTTAGGAAGATGATTACAATAGCTCTTAAGTCTCTTTGAATGCAAGAGAACTATCAGCTAATCCTTTTTCGCAGGCTTAACCCTAGAAAACCCCAGCAGCCCTTAAATACCCTGCTGTTCCGCAATTTGCGGAACAACAAATTTTTGCCCAAACCCGACTGTCGGTCGACCGGCGGGTCGACCGACCTCCCCTCCGGTCGACCCGGTCGGCCGACCGAATTTAACCGAGAGTTTGGCTCTTTACAGTCAGGGTCTTTCGGTCGACCGGGCCGGTCGACCGCCTAAGGCCCTGTGCATGTTGTGCATGTCGACCGACCGACCCTGCCTGATTCTGCTGCTGCTGCTATTTTCTGCTGCTGTCCACTTTGCCTTCCGTCGTCGACTTCCTTGGCGATCTCCTCGACGCGACCCATGGCAATCCAGCAATCCAGTCAGCTTCCTAGGTAATAATCTCTCTCTTTCCAACAATTCTCCACCTCGGCGAAGATTTCCAAATCTGAGCCGAACTCCAACGAACCCCAGTCCATCACCTGGCGAAATCGACACACGATCTCGGCGAAATCGACACACGATCTCGGCTTGCGCGCACCGGTCGAAATCGACACACGAACTCGGCGAAATTGACACACGATCTCGGCTTGGAATCTTTGGCTCATCTATTCCTGGAAAACATCGCACATGCCTTCCCTGCACTTCACCTTAAGAGAATTTTCATACCTGCCGATCACTAACCGTGGCTCCCTCTCCGCAACTTCACGACCTCACGAAGACTTCCTTATAAGCCAACACTGACTCTCCACTGACTAGCTCTATCTAGTCTACCTGTCTTCCACTGACGGTCCAACCAAGTCTGCGTAGAACACACCAAACATCATCGGCTTCAACTGGATGCACACCACTCCTTATGCAAGCTCAACATCTTCTAACCGGAAGATAAACCTGTTCATCGAGATCACACCATCTCACCACTACGTGAGATCCAACTGGCCACACTACTTCACCTCTACTTGAAGTCTCTTCACCTCTACGTGAAGTCTCTCCATCTCTACTTGAAGCTCCAATAGGCCACAACTCTTCACCTCTACGTGAAGATCTAAAATAACATCTCGAGAACCCAATTAGCTTCATAAGAGTTGCATCACCAAATGGCTGCGCCTTTACGGCTGCCTACGTACCTTTGCCCAAAAGGATCAAGCCAACCGTAGTTCATTCAAATGAGCTTCAACAAGCTCAAGCAATGGTACCTATATTTGCAGCAGCAAACCTATCAGACTGAGTCATATGAACCTCTTCCGACCATCATGGAGAGCAACGGCCTTCAACTTGAGCTTGTCTCGATCACAAGCTTGAGATTCATGTTTCTTTCCCCACAAGCGTGGTTTCACCTTGGTTCCAATGGCTGCAAATAACTCAACATCCTCTGTAATGTCACCAACCTGTTCAGCATCACCCATGATATCATGATCTCCACCCGGTGTCACATCCGATGAAGTATCATTTGATGCCGAACCAACTAAAGATGATGGAGTAGCATCAACCTCCACCCGCTGCGATCCTCCCTTGGTCTTCGTCTTCTCCACCTGCTGAGAGACGGTGGACTTCAATACTGAAGTCTCTCCAAAAGTGACATTCCTGCTCATCACGATCTTCTTCTCTTCGGGGTCCCACAACCTATAGCTGTTCTTCTTGACACCCAAATAGACAAACCTCTTTGCTCGCGGATTCACCTTGTCATTCTTGGCACTGAAGTAAGCCGGACTTTCAAATTCCCGCAGCATACCATGATCTTGAGCAACTTTCCCAGATCAAATTTCTAATGGAGCTTTACCTCCTATCACAGTCGATCGATTCTTGAGATGGCTAGCATACTCAGTCGCCTCAGTCCAAAGCGACTTGTCCAATCCTGCATTAGACAATAACTTCCGAACCTCCTCCAGCAAGGAACGGACTATCTCTTTAGCCACCCATCTGTAACTGTTGAGAAGTGAGTAGCAATCCCTGTGTTCTGTCCAAATTGTAGGAATTGGTTAATGTCTATTCCAACATTACCAATATGAAACTCCTTTATCTTCCTACCTATCTGCCTCTCCATTTTTCCTCTCCACTTCATCAACACATCTAGGGTTTCACCCCTTTGTCTCATGGGATATATCCAAACCTGCCTAGATGAATCATCAATAAACGAGACAAAATACCTGTGACCTCCAAGCGATGCCGTCTTAGCAGGTCCCCATACGCTCACGTGAACACAATCAAGAAGACCTTCATTGTAGTGAGTACTGGTGCTGAATCTCACCGTCTTCTTGTCCAGAACGCTGTGTCTACCTTCCAACTTGCAGGTAGCAGCACCTTCCATTTCCTTCTTTGCAGGAGCTCGCAAAGATTCTTCTTCCTGTCCGACCTTTCCCTGCCAGACCTCCAGGCCAGCATCATCTGATGAACTTGAAGTCTCCACCTGATCTGTAATCGTACTACCCTTCAAGTAGTAGAGATTGCCTCGGCGGATGCCCTTCATCACCACCATCGAGCCCTTGATCATCCTGAGATCGCCATCTCGAACAGATATCACCATACCCGATGCTTCTAAAGTTCCCACGGAGATTAGATTTCTCTTCAACTGAGGTACATACCTCACTCCTTTCAGCTCCCTTTCCATCCCATCAAACATCCTGATTCGGATTGTACCTACACCCTCCACGCTACATGGGTGATCGTCACCCATAACGACCGAACACCCCTCCAGCTGCTCAAAGTTGAAAAACCAGCCCCGATTAGGGCACGCATGGTATGTTGTACCTGTATCCAGAATCCACTCATCTTTCCATGAGTTACCAATAATGGGAGAACTGACTGAAAACGAGAAACCTGACGAGTCCGAATCTGCTCCATCTGCCTGTGAACTGCTCCTCTGAGTATTCGTCACTTTTGCAAGATTTGTTTCAGCCTTCGACTCCTTCTTCTTCCCCTTGAACTTCGGACAGTCCACTTTCCAGTGCCCTATCTCTCGGCAGAAAATGCACTGATCCTTCCTCAGATCCCTATAGCCCGACCTGAACTTCGATCTTCCTCTCACCTCCTTGCCCTTCCTCGATGAACCTCTGCCCTTTACTTCCAGTGCCTCCGCTGATGAGCTCCTCTGAGAAGGATGTCTCTCCTTTCTTCTCGTCTCATAACTTATCAGTGCAGATGACACCTCATGGTAGTCCAAAGTCTGCCTACCATTGATAAACGTCATAGTGAATGTCTCATACTCCTCCGGTGGGAGTGAGTTCAGGAGAATGACCGCCTTGTCTTCCTCTTCTACCACGATATCCACGTTTATCAGATCTGTAAGAAGCTTTGTGTATCGTTGATGTGCTCATTTACTGTGCTCCCCTTCTTCATTCGAAACTGATACAGCTTACTCTTAAGCTGCAACCTGGATTCCACACTCTTCGTCAAGTATTTCTTTTCAAGGGTTTCCCACAGTTTCTTCGCTGACGTCTCATGTTGCACAAGATATTTTATGTCTTGTGACAAGCATGAACGTATCAAGCCACATGCCGACCTGTTCATCTTCGCCCACTCTTCATCGGTGGTTGTGTTCTTCTTCCTCTCCAATAGGAGGGTATCCTCGAGATTAGATGCGTTCAACACATCCATAACCTCGCATCTCCACATACCGAAGTTATTAGTGCCATTGAACTTAACAACTTCAATCCTTGGGTGAGAGTTCATTATTCTAACAGATGCAATTTCTTCTGCCATTGAGATTTTTCCCTGATCCTCTATCTATGCGGAAGAACAACCAACTTGAAATAGATCTCTACTCAGATAAAAATAGGATTTTTACCTGTCTCTTGAAACCCTAGATCGAGTTTCTCACCAGATCTACTCCACCACGGATTCAACGAGCCCTCCTTGAGTCCTTCTGAGATCGACACACGATCTCCACCGGATCCGATCTCGAGCCCTCCGAATCCTCAAAAAATCCCAAGAGCAACCTAGATGCTCTGATACCACTTGTTGTGCGTCGATGACAACAACCAATAGAGGATCTCACAGATCTCAAACACAAAGAACAACCAAATAGATCCAAGAAGAACATACAATCACAAAGAACAAGATTTAACGAGGTTCGGCCTCAATGCCTACGTCCTCGGGGCAATCAATGGAGAGATTTATATTTAGGAAGATGATTACAATAGCTCTTAAGTCTCTTTGAATGCAAGAGAACTATCAGCTAATCCTTTTTCGCAGGCTTAAACCCTAGAAAACCCCAGCAGCCCTTAAATACCCTGCTGTTCCGCAATTTGCGGAACAACAGATTTTTGCCAAACCCGACTGTCGGTCGACCGGCGGTCGACCGACCTCCCCTCCGGTCGACCCGGTCGGCCGATCGAATTTAACCGAGAGTTTGGCTCTTTACAGTCAGGGTCTTTCGGTCGACCGGGCCGGTCGACCGCCTAAGGCCCTGTGCATGTTGTGCATGTCGGTCGACCGGACCGGTCGACCGACCCTGCCTGATTCTGCTGCTGCTGCTATTTTCTGCTGTTGTACACTTTGCCTTCCGTCGTCGACTTCCTTGGCGATCTTCTCGACGCGACCCATGGCAATCCAGCAATCCAGTCAGCTTCCTAGGTAATAATCTCTCTCTTTCCAACACCAAGATCATTTTGTTGGTGGAACATAGTGAAGTTTGCTTTATCACTGATTTCTGATTCACTCGCATACCATGTTTCACATTAGTTGTATTTTGCACCTTTGCCCACATCAAAACTACAGCAATTATAGATAATTGACTCAGGAGACAACATAGTTTGAGGCCAAGTCCCCCTTCTTCAATTTGTGAATCATTATGAACACCTACATAGTGAAGAGCCTACAACTAGTTATTTTGTTTCTAGTTCCTCCTCTTTGGCAAGAATGGAACACAAATAAAATTTTCCGCACATTCAATATAATTGCAAGCAAGACCAAGTTCCTTATCTACAATTCAACCTCAAAGTTTGACCCTAGGCTCTTCACTAGTCATTCTTAAGATTGAAAAACATGTACATTGCTGTGAAACAAACATGTACATTGATGTGAAACATAGGTCTCCAAGAGTGGCCGCATATTTTCAAATTGAAATTCCTCATGGCCAACATGATGGCTAGCAAAAATGTTGTCACTTTGTGCTCCTTCTCTCTTAACTAGATCTGTGAAATCGTAAATCTGAATCACACATTAGATCTAGGCCTTCATCTTATACAACATAATCTTAGTTACCACATAAGTCATCTTTAATGTGTTCATTGTGATAACGACTACGGCAAAGTCCAAGCATTCCCTACAGGATCTAGCCACCAACCAAAAAATCTCAAACCACAAAAACACTCATGTGAGTTATCAAGAAAGCTTTCGATCACCAAAATTGCAATAGTTGTTAGTATCTTATTTAATCTGTTCCTAATATGGCTATTGTGGGACCAAATAGACCTTGCAGAAAAAGTACACTCATGTGGCTAAACCCAACCGGGATTGGATGTCTACGATGGTTAGCTCTCTCTCTCTCTCTCTCTCTCTCTCTCTCTCTCTCTCTCTCTGGTGTGCAAGGCGAGAATAGGTGATCAGGAAAATTCATAATTCACTCTTGAACTGATGACTCTTATTTCCATTCATCAGATCCTTATTTTGTAGATTCCAACATAACTACAAATAGAATTCTATAATCACAATGAAAAATATGAGGCATCAGATGGCATTCATAATTAGCCAAAATATTCTTACATTTTCCCACTTGGGCAACATTAATTGCAAAATTATTAAAATCCTTGATTAAAGAGTAAACTTGATTAGACTAAGCCAGTTGACCCAATTAACTTATGATATAAAGTAGTTACAGTGCAATTTAATCACTATAAGTACAAAAATATTTTCTAACTACGTGTAGGTCAATTAGGGTTTAGGGTCCTATAATAGGTGGGACTCTTCATCCTCTACACACACACACACACACAAACACACACACACACACACAAAGGCATTGGCTCCTTGCGCTATCACAATATAGCCGTAAGGAATTCTACCTTTTAAATAGACTAGACACGGGGTGACGAGGAGTGAGAAACTCAGTGCCATTGATACAGTGGACTCTGCAATACTTTCAAAGATACACAACTTATTTCAGATGTTTGATCTATTATATATCACAACCACTTGTGCCGTCTGGCTGCCTCACATTGTAGAAACAAAGAAAAATGACGTACAACAATATCAAATTTATTTGCATATCGATATTGGTGTGATTAAATTGCAAGCTTCTTATAGTTCCTTGAACTTAACAATATCAGAACCTAACTATGGCAACCACCTCACTAACAATATCGCAAAGAGTCTAATTCGTCACAGGCAATTACCTAATGTGATGCTAAATTCAAATGGATTCTTAAATAACAAAAACAGTAAATAGATTTTCAGTTCTCTTCCCTCTGCCATCTTTACACATGCATTGAAAGATATTTCCATGAGTAGATAAAATTAGAACTTCCCTGAAAATAAAAACGATAAAATACCCAGAAATCTCTTATCTCTAAATCTTCAAAATCTCCTCCTTATTTCCAATGTCAATCTCACCATGCATCCTCCGCAAGATACCCAAGATTTACCAGATGTAGCTCCTCAAAACCTTGCAACACTATCTTACAACTGTGGATTATTAAGACATAATTAAAATTATAAAAGTAAAATCTTAAGGGTACCCAAGAAACCGTTGCTCATTGACACAAATCTGTAAAAAAAAACATGCGCCGAAACACTCCGAACCCCATGATAACTCAACAACCACCCTGTTCTACTCACTACCCTAAATCCAGATAATCCATTGGTTTCAAATTGGTCAGAATTGGACAAATTTCAAGAAATTGGTCCATGCAATCGCAAATCCTAAAAGAACAGAGGGAAAAGACCTGTTCTTCTTGGAGAGAAGCTTGTTCTCGTTGACCTTGCGACCGCCACCCTCGGTGGTGTTGCTCGCCCCCTCCTTCCACTTGTCCGGCACGATCACCTTCGACAGCTTCTTCTCACCTGCAAGAACAACAAAATGGGAAAAGATTTATGGGGGTTTTAGATCGGTTGGAAAGAGAGAATATTGCCAAGAAGTTGACATGGATAGCCGAGGGGTCGTCGAGATGATCGTCAAGGAAGTTGACGACGAAAGGCGAAGGAAACAGCAGCAGAAAATAGCAGCAGCAGGAGGAAACAGGTTGGTCGGTCGACCGGTCCGGTCGACCGACGTGCACAACATGCACAGGGTCAGAGAGCGGTCGACCGCCCGGTCGACCGCATTGCCTGACTGTAAATGCCCAACTCTCTGTTGGGCACCCGGTCGACCGACCGGTCGACCGGTAGAAGAGAGCGGTCGATCGTCCGGTCGACCGCATCAAGTGACTGTAAGTACCCAGCTCTCTGTCGGTCGACCGGTGGAAGAGGTCGGTCGACCGTCCGGTCGACCGACAGTCGGGTGCGGGTAACTTTCTGCTGTTTCGGAAATCTGTGTATTTAAGGCTGTTGTTTAATTCTAGGGTTTAGAGGTGAAAGCTGGGATTTGCTGGAGCTCTCTTACATTCAAAGAGGCTGCTAGCAATTGTAATCATCTTCCAATTAATTAATCTCTCTTCTGGATTGCCCCGAGGACGTAGGCATTGAGGCCGAATCTCGTTAAATTATTTGTTTGCGAGTGTGCTTTCTTTGGTGATTATTTTGTGTTGTTTGGGATTGTTCTTTGTGCTTGGAGATTCAAGGGATCCTCATCAGGTTGTTGTCGCTGGCACAACAAGTGGTATCAGAGCTTCCAGGTTTCGCTTGGGATTTCTGAAGATTCGAAGGGCTCGAGATCTGATTCGGTGGAGATCGTGTGTCGATCTTAAATCAGAGGTATTGGTGTTCGTGGGATCGTGTGTCGATCTCAGGAGGACGCAAGGAGGGCTCGTGGAATCTGTGGTGAAGTAGATCCGGAGAGAAACTCGATCTAGGGTTTCAAGGGAAAGGTAAAAAATCCAATTTTTATCTGAGTAGTGATCTATTTCTAGTTGGTTGTTCTTCCGCATAGATAGAGGATCAAGTAATCTCAATGACAGAAGAAATTGCTTCGGTTAAGACCATGAATCCTCACCCGAGGATTGATGTTGTCAAGGTTAACGGTACAAATAACTTCGGGATGTGGAGATGTGAGGTTATGGATGCACTGAATGCATCGAACCTCGAGGACACTCTCCTATTGGAAAGAAGAGGAGCACAACCACTGATGAAGAGTGGGCAAAGATGAACAGGTCGGCGTGTGGGTTGATACGTTCATGTTTGTCGCAAGACATAAAATATCTTGCACAACATGAGACGTCGGCGAAGCATCTGTGGGAAACCCTTGAGAAAAAATACCTGACGAAGAGTGTTGAGTCCAGGTTGCAGCTTAAGAGTAAGCTGTATCGATTTCAGATGAAGAAGGGGAGCACAGTGAATGAGCACATCAACCGATACACGAAGCTTCTTACAGACTTGGTGAACGTGGATGTCATTGTAGAAGAGGAGGACAAGGCGATCATCTTCCTGAACTCACTCCCAGAGGAGGAGTATGAGACATTCACACTGACCTTCATCATGGAAGGCAGACCTTGGATTACAATGAGGTGTCGTCTGCACTGACAAGTTATGAGACGAGGAAGAAGGAGAGACATCCTTCTAAGTCAAGCTCATCGGCGGAGGCACTGGAAGTAAGAGGCAGAGGTTCATCGAGGAAGAGCAAGGAGGTTAGAGGAAGATCTAAGTCCAGGCTAGGGTTCAGGGATCTCAAAAGGAATTAGTGTGCTTTCTGCAGAGAGATTGGGCGCTGGAAGGTGAACTGTCCGAAGTTCAAGGGAAAGAAGAAAGAATCAAAGTCTGAAGCAAATCTCACAAAAGTGGTTAACACTGCAAGCAGCAAATCACAGGCAGATGGATCGGACTCAGATTCATCAGTGTTCTCTTTTTCAGTTACTACGCCCATCATAGGCTACTCGGGTGAAAACTAGTGGATCTTGGATACAGGTGCAACATATCATGTATGCCCTAATTGGAACTGGTTTACCAGTTTTGAGAAGCTGGAGGGGTGTTCGGTCGTCATGGGCGACGATCATCCGTGCATCATGGAGGGTGTTGGCACTATTCCAATCAGAATGTTTGATGGGATGGTGAGAGAGCTGAAGGAAGTGAGGTATGTACCTCAGTTGAAGAGGAACTTGATTTCCGTAGGAGCTTTGGAGTCATTGGGCCTTGGGGTGTCGATTAAGGAAGGAGTCCTTAGAATGACAAAAGGTTCGATGGTGGTGTTGAAGGCCGAGCGCCGGAACAACCTATACTACTTGAAGGGTAGTACGGTGATAGGGCAAGTGGCGGCTTCTACCAGTCCGAAGGAAGATTCAACCCGGCTGTGGCACATGAGGCTGGGTCATGCAGGAGAGAAGTCAATGCAAGCTCTTGTGAGGCAAGGGTTGCTGAAGGGTGCCGAGACCTGCAAGATGAATTTCTGTGAGCATTGCATCATCGGCAAGAAGACCAAGGTGAAGTTCGGCACAGTTTCACACTGCACAGAGGGTATTCTTGACTATGTTCACACGGATGTATGGGACCTACTAAGACTGCATCGATTGGAGGTAACCACTATTTTGTGTCGTTCATTGACGATTTTTCTAGGCGCTGTTGGGTGTACACTATGCGACACAAAGATGAAGTCCTAGAACTGTTCGTGAAGTGGAAGGCGAATCTGGAGAGAAGCACGGGAAGGAAGGTCAAGGTCCTCCATTCTGACGATGGAG
Organism: Agave tequilana; assembly: GCA_038442645.1. Classification (NCBI taxonomy): domain Eukaryota; kingdom Viridiplantae; phylum Streptophyta; class Magnoliopsida; order Asparagales; family Asparagaceae; genus Agave; species Agave tequilana. The sequence goes on along the minus strand of JAVJIF010011720.1, from coordinate 74,337 downwards.
GAGAGTACAAATCGGATCCTTTCCTACAGCTATGCCTTGATGAGGGCATAGCAAGACACTTCACGGTACGAGAGACTCCGCAACAAAATGGGGTGGCTGAGAGGATGAACCGGACTTTGCTAGAGAAGGTCCGGTGTATGTTATCCAATGCAGGATTGTCAAAGAAGTTTTGGGCTGAAGCTTTGGCGTATGCATGCCACCTCGTGAATAGGTTGTCGTCGTCTGCAATAGGGGGGAAGACTCCTCTTGAAGCTTGGTCAGGAAAAGCTGCTGGTGACTATGATTTGCTACGGGTCTTCGGATGTCCAGCTTACTACCATGTCAGAGAAGACAAGTTAGACCCAAGGGCAAAGAAGGGGGTGTTCGTTGGCTTCAAGCGAGGAACCAAGGGGTTCAAGATTTGGGACCCAACGGACAACAAGTTCATACTCAGTAGGGATGTCACGTTCGATGAGGCTTCTTTTATGAAGCCTACGGTCTCTCAGCAGGTGGAGACCAGCAAGACCAAGGAGCTATTGCAGCAGGTGGAGATTGATGCAGATCCACCATTTCTAGAGGAATCAGCATCAGTTCGGATCATTCCTGAGGTGACACAGGGCAGTGATCGAGTAGTTGAAGAAGATGCTGAAGATGTTGAACAGGGTCAAGAGCAGGTCATGGGTGTAGGCTGTCTAAAAGTCACTAAAAGACAAGCCAATAAAAGTAGAGTCTCAAGTTCTAGACGCGAGGTATCGACACCCGCGTCTCAGCATCAAGGCGCGTTGGCTCGACACCCGCGTCTCAGCATCAAGCGCGTGGGCTCGACACCCGCGTCTCAGCAACAAGGCACGTGGGTCTAAACCCGCGCCTCAGTTGTAACCACCCGGATTACGGGGCCAGTCACCGCACAAGTAGCGGGAAGTGGCCCCTCATTGTGGAGCATTTTCAGGGGGCACGTTCACCCCTGGGACCTCTATAAATAGCCTTGTTTGCATCAACAAGGGGGGCGGGTTAAAAAAAAAAAGGATCGGGCATCGAAGATCAGGGCAAGATCGGGCATCGACGATCGACAGGGTGACTATCATCACAGGCATCAAAGAGGAGATCATCAACAAAGGGAGAGAGAAGACTCTTCAGCAAGCTTGCTGCGTACCAGCTGCTCTTCGCCTACCTTCTCTTTGAGAGTTTTGGTAGACGGAGCTGTGTTACTCCTTCTACCTGCCGAAGAGAAGATCCCCGAAGGTCCAGACGGTCATCCGGTCAACAGAGAACAAGATTCACTCTCCACCGCCACACGAAGAACCCAGCATTAAACAAAGGGGGATTCAAGACTCAACATCCTCCCTCCCTTGTAACTGGAAGGAAAAGTCTGGTTGTAATAGTTTCATTTGATTCAAGGAAATCTTTACACCCATCACAATATCTTTTTTTTTCCGGCGCGAACAAGAGATGGCGACTCCGCTGGGGACTACATTTGTCACTGAGGAGCAAATAGTGGCGCAGGATGACGTCCACCATAAGGGGAAGATGGTCGAATCGCTCGTTGTCGAGTTCGACCAGGCGAAGTACGAAGAGTTTCTCTCTTCCGGCTCCAAGAGCCCAAAGACCCACGTCTGCAGCCGGGTCTCGACGGGGAATGGCCTCGAGGCCCGATCTGTGGCTTTCTCGAGCTCCCCTGCTGCCGACTGTGCCAAGCAAGGTACACGCGCCAACGCCTCTCAGAAGGCCCGCGTGGTCCCAGGCACATCTGCCTTTGCGACCAACCGCGTCGCACAGAACACCCGCGTCAGCGTCTCTCAGGAGACCCGCGTGGTCAAAGTCCCTGGTGTCCAGCATCAGGATGTCGTTGTCTCTCTCCACCGCCTCGACGCAATCGAAACACTGAGCGTCGACAGAGGAGACGTGCGCGTCAGCTGCAAGTTGGAACCGTTGGTTGTCCAACTGAGGCTGGACGCGACGTACAATCTCGCGCCTTGCCCGCGCCACGTCCAGTACGTGAAATCCGCGTTTGGCGCCCCAAACGCGAGATTCATTCAGTTAGGTCCTTTGAGGACCAACTCACCAAACGCCAAGATGAGACCTCTGCGCCTCGTCAAGCGCAAGAGGCACGAGCCCATAGGCGTGGGGCCCAGCAGCCCATCCTCTCTCAAGTGTCTCTGCTCCGACACACCAAACAGCAACGCGACAGGCGCGTTTTGTCTCAACAGAGACGCCAGACGCGCGCTGAACAGCTGCGGCGCAAGAACCGCGTCCCTGATGCCTGCGTCCAGGCTGTACAGCACATGGATGTCTCCCGTCCTCGACGTTGCAAGGCTAATCTTTTCAATCCCCCTCCCATGGATTTGAGGGATTATCTGATGAAGAAAAGAAGTGCCAATCAGACCACTTCGTCGTGTTGCTGCCAACGGCTCATCCATATGCTCTCTGAGTGCCGTTGCGGATCAGGCGTACATCAGCAGTCTTTAGTCAGACAGCTGACCCTGATTCCCCCGTCAGCGAAAAGAAGACGCTCTCACAGAAGGAGAACCTTTTCTGACGTTGAGTACCCGGAGCTCACTGCGAATATGACAAGCAGGAGCAAGGGAAAACAACTTGCAGTCAGCTCAGACGAGTCCGAGTCTGACTCTGAACCGGAAGGGGTGTATCGACACACTCGCACCCGGACTGGGGCCATTCCCCCAATTGACTATAATGCCTTAGCCCATGGCATTAAAGTGAATGATTCTCACTCCGCCATAGCGGAATCGAGGGCCTCGAACTCTTCCGTCGAGAAGGAGACTTCTGCCTATATGACAGGCACTCCTGAGGAAACGGCTAGACGTTTGGAACAAATCCAGAAGGCGCAAATGGATATGATTCTTTCTCAGTAGGAATCTATCGACTCCCTCAAGCAGGCGATTGCACAGCTGCTCAAAGACAGGATGAGGTCTCCTCCTAAAAAGTCAAAGGGCAAAGGGAGAGAGGGAGAAAACTCATCTTCCGAACCTTCTGAGGAGAGGACGCGATCTACTTCTCGTTCGTCCAAATCCTCGTCGCAAGTAAAGGGCGACCAAGACCCGAGAAAGGCTCATGCTAAAAGAATGAGTCAACTGGAGCGACGCCTCGAGGCCCTTACCAATCGCAAAGACCTCCAAGAAGTAGGAGTGGTTCGGCCCTACCCGGCTGAATGGGACTTGGTTCCGTACCCGCCCAAGTTCAAAGCTCCAACTCTCCAAGCTTTTGATGGGAAGGGATCACCCAACCAGCACATCTACTACTTCAAATCCCAAACTGGGAATGTAGTAGACAATGATGTCATCCTGGCGCGCCTGTTCATCGGCACCCTGAAAGGGTTGGCCTTTGAATGGTTCATGAAGCTCCCAGAAGGTTCTATTAAGAACTGGGGCGATTTGGAGAAGCTGTTCTTAACACGCTTCTTCGAGGATGACTCTGAAGTCACGATGCCCACCCTTTTGGCTACCAAACAGCGAAAAGGGGAGTCCGTCAAATCTTTCGTGAAAAGGTTTCGGAACGTGGCACTCCGGTGTCCAAGCGGTATGACCCAGGCCACCCTGGTGGAAACATGCCGCCACAATCTCCAAACCTCACTCCTTGCTCAAATAGGAGTTGCTGAAAGCCGCACCTGGAAGCAATTAGTCCAACAAGGTGAACAGGCTGAGGAGATTGTCGCCCGCGTCAGAGCGGAGGAAGGTAAGCCTAGGCCGGAAAGGTCGACAAGGCGTGCGCCAGACACATCCCTCCAAACAAAGCGGAAGGATAATTTGGCAACAGAGACCAAATCTCCCGCCAAGCCTCAATCAGGCAAGGCGAGTGGCTCTTCAAGCCAGCCACGCGCCAACAAGCAATATTCCTTCAAGGAGGAACATGTCGATTCGCTCTTTAAACTACTCAACAAGAGCAACCGATTGAAACTCCCTGAAGCTAGGCGCCCCGAGGAAGTCGGCAAGACCGACAATCCCACCTATTGCTTGTACCACAGGATGCTGGGGCACCCTACTAAGAGCTGCTACGTCTTAAAGGACATCCTTCAAGCTCTGATTGACGCGGAGGTGTTAAAGCTCCGACCAGAGCAGAAGAAGGTGACGGCTAATGTGACGTCAGTTCTTCAGTTTGGAAGACAACCCCCGACGCCTGCGGGGGTAGCCCCTATCCCAAGAGGAGAGCTGAGAGTGGTCAACACAGACCCTCACCAGCAGCAAGAGAAAGGCTTGGTACCTGTCCCTACACCTCAAGGGAAATCATGTGGGTCCACCCTGACCTCGTCAATGAACAGCAATGAACTACTGTGACCAACAGGAAATCTAAAGGCAAGGCAAAGGCCTTATCCTGCAATGTGGTGGGTGCCTCCTCTCGAGAAGCCGAGACTGATGTTCCCTCGTTAACCGACTCCGAGGAGAAAACAATAGTCCTGGCCGCAGAGCCCAACCAACCGATGGCGAGAACCCGTTCAGGACAGGCGTACTTGAAGCAGTACGGCGAGACGGCAGTAGCCCCTCCACAACCAAATGCGGAGCCAGTCAGGCCCTCCACAAAGCCACCTGTGGAGAAGCAGAAGGAGACTCGATTTTCTCGAGCCCTTCAAAAGGGCATCGCGGAAGGATCTACAGCACCTTACCGCTTTGATGTCCTGGCTCAGTTGGCCAACATTCCGGCACGCATTACCTTGTATGAACTTCTTAGACTATCAAAGTCGACCAGGGAAGCTCTGCAAGAAGCTCTGGCAAATGCTGAGGTCTTCATAACCCAGGTGCCGAAGGAGGAAGATGTAGAGGATTGCCTCCACACCTCCCAGAATGCCCCCTGCATCACCTTCATGGCAGATGATATGCAGGTGAAAGGGAAGGATGATCGACCCCTGTACTTCACAGGGTATATTGGATCGTCCGAGGTGAACCGCATCCAGGTAGATCCAGGGTCCGCGTTGAGCATCATGCCTCGCCGGGTCATGCAACATCTCGGCATTCCTACCCATCGTTTGAGCCCCACCCAGACGACTATCTATGGGTTCAATGCAAACCAGACCCGTCCGATGGGGAAGATCAAGCTCAGGTGTCAGATTGGAAGCCTCAAGTCGGAAGTGACATGCTACATCATCGACGCCGACACTTCCTACAATCTATTGCTGGGACGACGGTGGATTCACCGCAACTCCATCGTTCCCTCCACTCTCCACCAAGTCATGAAATACATTGACGGGAGTGGAAAGGTGCAGACGTTGATCGCCGAAAGGTATCCGTTCAAAGGGGTCGAGAATTATTTCACCGACTCTTTGCTGTACCAAGATCGGTGGAGACGGATGAAGTCCCGCGACCAGAGGAACCAGACTCTGGTAACGAAGCTGACACCGAGCCCGAGGAAGATGAGTGCGTGTGGGAGCTGGATCCACCTGTAAAGAGCACTAATAAGCTCGATGTTGATAATACCTCCGCTGATGATGCAGGAGGTTGGTATATTAATGAAGATTTAGATTTTGCGTATTTTTCTGTGTTTGCTTCTGATTCAGTACCATCAGACACTAGCACCGAAATAGACGATGACCCCTGGTCGGCAGTAGATGCTTTGACATCGTTGCATGTACCAGTGAAATCGTCCTTCGAGACATACCAAGATAATGGTAATGCGTAAGAATCTATATTTATGGTTCCAGCAAGACGGAAAGGCCAAAAACCAATTCTTTTTGGGCGAATCTCGTCTGAACCAACGCCCCGTGAAGAATCAGAAGGCGAGGAAGAATCCCCTCAGTTCGATCATTACGAACCAAAAGCGCTCAAAATAATGAGATGCATGGGGTACGACCTGACCAACAAACCCGGGTTGAACTTCGGCAAAGGAAGGAGGACGTTACTTCAATCCTTTGTGCCGAAAGGGAAGGCCCCCGATTATTATCATCGGACGCGTCGGGGTTGGGCTATGTATCAACTCCGGTCCTATCAGCCTCCGATTCTCAAGAATCGTCGAGCAACGATTACTCTTCAGACACATCATCTTGGGAGTCAGATGTCAGTGTCGGCAACATCTTCAGAGAACTTTCAGTGAACATGATTTCAACAAGCCACCTAGAAGACGGAGATGAAGAAATGATCCAATCTGATACAGATCCTTGGATCAAACATTTAAATGCTCTTTGGGATACCCGCTTTGAACAGCGCGAGCCACCCACAGAAGACAAGGTTGTTCAGATCAACCTAGGAGATGAGGCTAATCCTAAGCCCATCTTCATAAGTGACGGCCTGTCACCATCGGAGAAGAAGGATCTAATATCTCTTGTACAAGAGTATATAGACGTCTTCGCCTGGAATTATGAGGACATGCCAGGACTTGATCCTCAGGTGGCTATGCACCGCCTCAACATCAATCCGGACGTAAAGCCTGTCAAACAACAGCAGCGACGGTTTCGTCCAGAAATAATGGAGGCAATTCAATCAGAAGTCAGAAAACTTATTGATTCTGGCTTCATCAGGGAAGAACAACATCCCGACTGGGTAGCCAACATCGTCCCCGTCGCCAAGAAGAACGGGAAGATCCGGATCTGCATCGACTTCCGCGATCTAAACGAGGCCTGCCCCAAGGACGAATTCCCATTGCCGATCACAGATGTCATGATTGACAATACTTGTGGATTCGAACGAATGTCCTTCATGGACGGATTCTCAGGATACAATCAAATCAAAATGTATCCTGACGACGAAAAGCATACCTCCTTCAGGACACCTCTAGGGTATATTGCTACACCGTCATGCCCTTCGGACTGAAAAATGCAGGGGCAACATACCAAAGGGCCATAACGCCATTTTCCATCAGCAAATATGCAAAACGGTGGAATGTTATGTTGATGACATCGCGGTGAAAAGCCGCACTAAAGGTGATCACATAGCGGACCTGAAGGTGGTCTTCGACATCATGCGGGCTCATCAATTGAAGATGAATCCCACAAAGTCCTTCCTGGGGGTGGCCAGTGGCAAATTCTTAGGATTTGTTGTAACATCCACCGGAATTCACTTGGACCCGGAAAAGGTTCGCGCTATCCAGGAGATGCAACCCCCGAGAAGCCTCAAGGAGCTCAGGGGATTGCAAGGACGATTGGCGTACATCCGCAGGTTCATCTCAAACCTTTCCGGAAGATGCCAACCCTTCGCTAAGCTGATGAAGAAGGGTGTCTCGTTCATTTGGGACGACGCTTGTCAACAAGCATTTGAGGAAATCAAGCAATACCTCACTCAACCACCAGTCCTTGCAGCTCCGGTATCCGGAAAGCCTTTCCTGGTGTACGTTCGAGCAATGAATCATTCTTTGGGAGCTCTACTAGCTCAGAATGATGATCAAGGACGAGAACAAGCAATCTACTATTTGAGTAGAATAATGATCGGAGCCGAACATCGGTACAACCCGATCGAGAAGGAATGTTTGGCACTGGTGTTCGCCATTCAGAAAATGCGACACTATTTGGTAGGCCAAACTATAAACGTCATATCAAAAGTCAACCCCCTGAGGTTACTTATGACTAAGCCTTCATCATTGAACGGCCGGCTGGCAAAATGGGCCATATTGCTATCCCAATATGAGATGCACTTTTTACCACAAAAGGCCATTAAAGGACAAGCGGTGGCGGATTTCCTGGCTGAGCATCCAGATCCGAGGGCAGCCAAACTCTACGAGGATCTCCCAGATGAAATCGCTGAAGTCTGCCTAACTCAGACATCGTTCGAAAGTCAAGTATGGCAACTTTTCTTCGACGGTGCATCAAGAACAAGCCCAAAAGGACACATCGTAGCGGGGGTAGGAATAGTACTCATCTCGCCACAAAATTATGTGATTCCTCGAGCTGTCTCATTAACTGAGCCTTGTTCCAACAATGTGGCGGAGTACAACGCTCTTTTGATTGGGATGCAGTTCGCCGATGAGATTGGCGTTAAAAATCTTGAGGCATACGGCGACTCTAAACTCATCGTCAGCCAAGTTCGCGGGGAGTACGAAGTCAGACATGAGGACCTAGTACCCTACTACAACGCAACTATCTGCATGGCCGAGGGGTTTACAAACTTCTACATCGACCATGTACCGCGCAGGCAAAATGCGCACGCGGATGCACTCGCATCCCTCGCGGCCTCCTTAGCTCTTCCAGCTGGAGCAATGGAGAAGATATTCGTCTACAGCCACGACCTGTATTGCCCGAGAAATGCTCTCGAGGTCTATCAGGAGTCAAAGGGAGATTACCAAGGCAAAGAATCGCTGGAATTGTCAACCGAGCCAGAGCTTAAAGACTGGCGATTCCCCTATATCGATTATGTCTTGTATGACATCCTGCCTGAGGACACCAAAGAAGCGGCTGCCATTCGAAGGAAAGCCCCTAAATTTTACTACAATGCGATTACACGAACGTTGTATCGTCGATCGCATGACGGGATCTTGCTCCGGTGCCTCTCACCAAAAGAAGCCCAAGAGGTATTGACAGAAGCCCACGGTATGTGTGGAGCCCACCAACCTGGCCCAAAACTGGCACATCGACTCCAAAGATTGGGTTACTACTGGCCCAAGATGATGGCCGATGCCGTCACTTATGCCAAGAGATGTCACGCCTGCCAAGTGCATGGCGATTTCATCCATCAAGCACCAGGCTACCTTCACTCTACGGCCTCTACCTGGCCATTTGAAATGTGGGGCATGGACATGGTCGGACCTATCAGCCCACCATCATCAAAAGGACATCGGTTTATTTTGGCAATAACTGATTACTTCTCTAAATGGGCCGAGCAATCTCTTTGAAGGAGGTTAAATCGTCGAACGTGATCAAGTTCGTGAAACATCACGTTATTTACCGTTTCGGCGTACCTCGGCGAATTGTCCATGACAATGGACCCCAGTTCATCAGCCAGGCTTTCCAGAAATTCCACGCTAAGTTCAGAATCCAGAGTGTGTCCTCAACGGCATACTATCCTGCCGCTAATGGCCTCGCAGAAGCTTTCAACAAGACTATTGGCAAGCTTCTCAAGAAGTTCGTCGCGAAAAGTCAACGAGACTGGGACGACAAGTTGGGTGAATGCTTATGGGCTTACCGCACAACTGTGCGAACCCCAACTAAAGCTACGCCATTTTCTTTGGTATACGGTGTGAAGCCGTGCTCATACTGGAAATCCAAATTCCATCTCTACGCGTCGCTTTGACAGCGGAGATGACAACAGAGGAGAAGCATCGACAGCGACTCCAGGAACTGGAGGCCTTAGATAATAAGCGTCTGCAGGCCCAACAGCAAATCGAGCTCTACCAAACTCGAATTACCAGAGCCTTCAACAAGAAAGTTAAAGTGCGAAGTTTCAAGAAAGGCGACCTAGTCTTAGCCGTCAGAAGACCCATGGTGATGACGCACAAGACAAAAGGCAAATTTCAGCCCAAGTGGGAAGGACCATTTGTAGTAGAGTCAGTCTACTCGAATGGGTCATATCGCCTCATAACCTCAAATGGCGATACGCTCATGATGCCGATCAATGGCAGGTTCCTGAAGAAATACTATCCTTAGATGGTATTCTTTCGCTGATCAAGTTAAAAGTACACCTCTGATCAAGTAAGAAGAATTTCTTCATTATAACATCCGACGCCCCCGACGGCTAAGGATAGAGGAAAATGTTGGCCTTTAAGCCCAACATAAGTCTTCGACAACTCATCATGCTGAGGGGAATAGCATGGCTAGCCCAACTCAAACGGTAGTTGGTAAAGGCACCTCAAATCCGTTAATAGCTAAGGGTTTGCTAAAAATCCTAAGTGGACTTGGCTCCACTCTTTCCTCCAAAATCCCTTACCAATTCTCATCCACAGAATGGTAGGTCTACAAAATACAACCATTACTAAGTTAACACTATACCTCTGGTAATGGAAACTTTTCAATATTCCTTGTCGAGTACAAACTTTGCTTGTCAACTCTACACGGAGTATCAAACTTTCAAATTTGCCAAGTTAACACTATACCTCTGGTACTTCAAATTTTCACTTGTCAATTCTCACCAATAGAATGACAGGTCCTCAAATTGCTCTTATCATGAGTCAATCTTTGTCAAGTTAATACTACACCTCTGACAAATTACTGTTAAAGTTTAACACCACACCTCTAAACAGTAATCAGGTTTCTGTCAGGTTTAATATTACACCTCTGACAGTCACTTTTCTTCAGACTTCCATATCGAAGCTGAAATGGATGATGCTAAGTTAACATTACACCTCTAGCATCAAGTCATTGCTAAGTTAAACAATACACCTATGGCCATGACTTTCCCTCGGACTTCCTTATATAAGCCGAGATGACCAATGCCAAGTTCAACATTACACCTCTAGCATTACCCTCACTGTCAAGTTAAACATCACACCTATGACAGTGACACTTCTGAGTTAAGTTAATATCACACCTCTGACTCACATCCTTGTCAAGTTAACGTTACACTTCTGACAAGACCACTTTCAACCCGTTAAGTTAATATCACACCTCTAACGGTAACAAACTTCCCTAGATTCCCCACGAGTCTAGTCTCACTTGTTATTCTCTTCAACAGAATAACAAGTCTACCTAAAAGCATTGTTGGGTTAATACTACACCATCAACAGTGTTTCCATCAAATCCCCAACTGAGCTCAATCAAGTTAATTCCAAACACTTGATAAAAGTTCACCCTCCTTGGAGGTCCCAAGTCTACTTGTCACTTTTCCTTATAAAGTGGCAGGTCCACAAAAATTATTTCATCTCTTTCAAGTTAATATTACACCTCTGACAGTATTGTGAGAGTTCCTGAAATAGGATCTTTCCCTACAAAGTTTGACTTATTAAAATTACCATCATAATTTTGACAAAGTTAAAGACTCTTTGCTTCTATGCGTCTAACTGAAGACAAGAAGTTTAAGACAATGAAAGAGGCAAAGAAAGAAAAGTGTCACTTTTATTTATATCCAGGCATATGAAAGTGATACAAAACGCTCTCTTATATAATAAGATTGAGTGTTACAATTAAGGAGTACAAAGAAGTCCTTCTCTCTCAGAGGTTGCACTCGCTCCTTAAAGCTGCATCTGATTCCAAGTACAGGATGGTGCATGACGTAAACATCGAAAGAGCCCTAGCTGACTAAGCTAAGAGCAATGGTGTTCTTGAGGTCCGGTGGCAGCAGAAAGTCCTGCAAACCCTCATTCATGAGCATCTCTTTCCCCAGCAGGCCATCCAGCAGACATGGAGAGTCCTCGATGTCACTTCTGGAGTGGGAGAGGAAGAGGATCCTATCCGCCACCGTATCCACCGTAACCTCCTCGCCGCCATACTTACCCTGACCATCCCTTGCCAGCAGGCATGACTGGGGCAGTGGATCTGAAGAGACCTTGGCGAGAGTCGATTCCTCGTCAGGGACATAATATATTCCCTTGTGGACGACGAGGACTATAATATATTCCCTTGTGGACGAACATCGAACAAGTTCGCCGGCTGAAATATTCTTCCAGGGGCCCAGCGAACCTGAAAAAGGACAATCAAGCCTACCTACAAGGAATAAACAAGGGAGTTAGAAAATCTGGGACTTGGTATACTTTAACAAAGAATACTAAGAGACAGACGCGGCTATTGTGGAGGACTTCAAACGCGGGAATGACCCGCGCAGTAAGTCAAACTACCGCGCCAACAGAGACAGACGTGAATCAGAACTGTGGAACACACAGGATTCAAACGTAGCCTCATCTTACGCCCGCGCCTAAAAACACAAGACGCGAAAAACTTCAAACGCCGAAAACTGCCATCTCCCTGTTGAATAAACAGGAGTTGCAAGATTCGGGTCTGAAAATTTCAGCCCAATTTGGAATTCATCCAAGTCAATGGCCTTAAAACGCGAGCTTCATGAGCGAAGCCCGCGCCAAGTGCCAAGGATTTCAGCGCTCGCGTCCAGAGAGGAAGTTGGCGGGCAAATTCCAGAAGGAATGCACCAACTCAGACTTCATGAGAAAATTCCAGATGACAATCTCTTCAGGAGATGCCAAAGTGCAAGTTTGGGTGGACTAAAGACATCATGGCAGGTCGGAATGGCATACCCGCAGAGGCCTCCGTCAAGAGCAGATTTCTCTGCATCAGAACAGAGACATGAAAGGCGATCAAAGAGACGCTTCCGTCTGAAGAGACCAAACAGAAGCATGAAGGCTCTGGGTCATCTTCATCCACGGAGTCACCTTCGTCCATGGAGGCAGAATCCCTGTTGGAAACTCTAGAGAAGGCAGGATTTCTCGGAGCAAAACAAAAGGAAACAATCCAACTTTGGATTGTTAAAGAGGAAGAGGGTGAGCCCTATTTATAGGCAGACCCTAATAACTGTTATTAATGGTGCATCAATCGGAACCGTCGCGCACGACTGTCAAAGTCCAATGGAGGACTGACGCGTGGAACGCCGCTTTGGGAACCGTCGAAGACACTGGTCTCCAACCGCCAGCGCCGTTTTGCATTAAAAGGCATTAACGCCTTCAGTCCAATGAAAAATCGACGCGTGGACAACTGCCTTGGAAAACAACGGATGACCCAGTTTCCCAATCGACAGTAAAGACTTGACGTTCAAAGATCTCCTAAAATCTTTATGTCAGGCTGCATGTAACGCCTCGGAAGTTGCACCAAGACGCAGGCGTAAAAGTCGCGTCCAGGAATCCGCGTCTCCCTTTCAGATTAAATGGCGTCCACCCGCATTCCATAGGAATGTCCGCGTGACTCAAAGTCGCGTCCCTTCGGCAAACGGGCCCCCTTCTAAGGGAAAATACTTAGTCCATTCTGAAGGAAAATACAGAAGGCTGCATCACTCGCGTCCGCTCGAACCGCGTCTGCATTAGCAGAACAGATGCGCGTTACTCTGACGACCGCGTTTTCCCTATGAGTTAACGCTGCGTTTCATCAGAAAGACTTGGGTCTGCCTAAGTTCCTATGGATTGAAGACCGCGTCTCTCAAATGAGCTGATGACCGCGTCTCCCGGAGGAGTAATGCCGCGTTTTACCTAAGTTCAGCATTCACAGTCAGTTAATCAAAGATTGTGGATTGAATTCATCTGCAGCGAAGCCAAGAAGATGGAACAAAAATTTTAAAGACTTTTATTATATCAAAAATGATAAAAGTAAACACAAACACTCTTGGTAAACAGAGTGTCCTCTTCTTTACAAAAAAGGGGAAGAGAAAGAAGGCTAAAAGTCCTGGTTCGGTAAGGAACGGATGCGCTCCCTAAGACGATGCATCTTGTGCTGACGTGCCTTCTCAGCCTCCATCATAGCTCGGACCCGCAGCTCCTCTTCAGGTAAAAAGGGTTTTGCGGCTAGCTGCGCTCGCAGAGATTCCAACCTAGAGGAATGAATGGACTGGCTCTCTTCAGCTCGTGCCCTCGCAGCTTGTTGCTCCTCTATTCCCTTCTTGATGGTAGCAAGCTTCTTCTCATTGAGCGCAAGCACGGCTTCTGCCTTCGCAATGGCGGCCCGAGCATTGATAATAGCCTGCTCTGTGCTCTGCATAACGAGCTCGGATTCCTTCGAATCGTCAGTCAATTTCTGACATTCAGCCTGGGAACGCTCAAGATTGCTGATCTCTTCAGCAATTTGTGCTTCCACCTCCTGTCGCTCTTGTTCTTGGGCAGCAAGGAGCCTATCCAGGGTGACCTGAGCTTCATGAGAAGAGTCAGCGTTGTCCAAAGACTTCAGCTCTTCCAGGTCACTTTCCAATTGCTCCACCACCCGCAGACACGCCTGAGCAAGCGAGGGGCCTCCGGTTAATTCGATATTCTCGGCCACGTTTCCGAGAAATGTCCGGGCAAAGCCAAAGAGCTACGCCCAGACAAGATAAGATCGATGCATGATCGCATCGCATCGAAGAACTGCTGCACCGTACTGCGCGTCAGGAAATCCATCCTGTCATCGCCCGAAGTGCTCCCCGACCCCCTTTCCATCACGGGATAAGGGATGTAAGGTGGATCTTCTCGCACCAGAGTCGTGCTGGCCGTTGACACGGCAAGAGCAAGAGTAGCCTCCGGCGCTTCTGAAGGTGCTATCTCTGCAAGAACCGCCACGGCCGATGACAGAGTAGTGAGTATGATCTCCTCAGAAACCTCGGCCAGGGCTTGAGTTGTGTGGCCCGCTGGAGGGGCACTGAACGTCAATTCCTCCACCTGAGCTCCCTCAGTTCTCTCTGCAAGTTATCGCGACATCAGCCACAATGGTGAAAAGCAAAACACTCAAGACATCAAAGCTTCCTTACCAGGTTGGAGGTCCGGAGATGTCGAACCCTTGGGTGAATCCTGCGGAGTGGGAGTCTTCCCGACTTCAGTGGTGGCCTCCTCGTCCTGCAGAGTGAGAATCTCCCCAGCTTCAGTGGTTGCCTCCTCTTCCGGTAAAATGGAGATCCCCGCAATTTCCATAGTTACCTTCTCGGGAGTCTCAACCCCTTCTAGCTGGGTCGACTCTTGTACCATCTCCTCGACATGCGAGGAGGTTGCAGCCTCGACATCCTCAGCCAACCCTGCAGCATAAATAGAGAATGTTAAACCTTCTCTTCGAAATAAAAGGGGAAATCAGGTGAAAATACCTTCAGCGCGAGCAAATGTCGCCGATGGTGATGGCGCCGTCAGCGGCTCGCACCCATGCATTTCTTCCTCTGAGATGTGGGAGAACTTACTCGGATCAGGAAGAGCGGGTTCGCCACCGTAGTCAACCTCATCCTCGAAGTCGCTTTCCTCCTCGGACGAAGAAGACGACAGCTCAACACGAGAGTCCTCGGTAACCGGAGCCTTACCACCAATCACCCCGGTGGTAGGACTAGGGTCAATCGCCCGAGGACTAGAGATGAAAACGCTGGGAGACCCCGGCTGTTGTGTCTCATCCCTCCTCTCGTGAGCCGAAGAAGACTCGGGCTGAACTTAGGATCCCCGGGATCTCGACGTCCCCTCCACTCATTATATCCACCTCGAGCTGCTCGGTCTCGTCAGCGGCGGTGGATATATCAGCAGCTCCCCCTCCTCCGCAGTCCTGCGGATCCTGTTGTGCGACCTGGGAGCACGGACTAAGTTGGGAAAATCTTTATCTTCCATCGGTTCCTCAACTCTAGCAGGGAGGTCTTCAGATCGAGCCTCAACTCCAGCAGGGATGTCTTCAGATTGAGAGACTTCGACCGTCAAATCTCTCCGGACCTTCTTTTGGGCAGGCTCAGCAGTGGAGGTTGAGCCCTGACGGCGCTTACTCACCGGCTGTCGAGCCTTTGTTGTTGAGGGCTCCTCCCTTGGTCCTTTTCCGGCCTCCCTCTGAGTGGCTCGGGGCTCCTCCCTTGGTTCTCTCCTGGCTTCCCGAGCTCCTTCTGAGCCTTTAAATACTGGTTAACCATTCGCGAGCGTTTACCAGACTACGACCGTGTTTCGAGATAGGCATTGATACTCTCGATGCACGTATACCCCGGAGCGAAGTCCGGTGACTGGTTAACCTGAGAGTACCAGGTACAGAAGGTGAAGCTGGTGCGGCTCTTTGGCCCCTCGACAGGCAAACGGAAGGTTGCTTCTGTCCCTCCAGCCACGCTGTAGTACCAAGCTCGGGCACCTTCGAACAAATTCCCGTCGAAGGCGAGTCGAGTGTTCGGATTACCAACATACAGTTGATCATAGCCGAACTGTCGGGCAAAACGACTCGGCATATAAGGCTCGATTGTGCATGAAGTCCCTTGCCGGAACAGCACATATCCTGGCCGGATGTTGATCAACCACCAGAAGATTCCCGCGGACAGCTGCGTGAAATCATCCCGGCCTGCGGAATCAGTGAATTGCTCCCCGAAAGATGCACCAGGCATCTCGGGGAAGCAGCGGTTGAGTTGGTAGTTCGTGGCTTCTGAAAGACACCTCCGAATGAAATATATGTAGGTGTCACACCATTCCGAACGTTCCAACCGCTGCACAAAGGGGACAAAATGCGCACTCCCACGCACTGGCGTCATCAAGAAGGGGCAATGCATCACGTACCAAGCCATGAGGTACGTATAAGGCAGCTCGATCCGAGGGTTGTTGCGCTTCACCGTCGGCTTCCCCTCTGAGTCAAGGAGCGGTTGGCCATGGGAATCGACAGTCTTCGGCGGCTCGCAGAAATTCTGGGCTAACGCCCGCAACCCGCTTTGAATGCCAGCTGCCACAGCCTGGAGGAGGGGTATGGGATGGCCATGAGCCAAGAGCACCGCCGGGTACACCACGTCGGCAATAATAACTTCGTGTGGCAGCGTAGGCACCACACAACGCTTCAGCCACAGCATCAAGAAGCCCGCCAACAGTGCTCGACTAGAGATAGGAGTCCGGGCTTGATGATGATAGCTTTCGAAAAGCGTATCAGGTTCGAAGCCATCCTCGTTCGAGTCTGTGGTGTAGAAGCCTTCAGGGGCCTGGGTGACCATGTCGTCAATCTCCTGGTCAGAGCTGGAAGCCAGTCGGGTTATCGAATGGTCTTTCTTACTGACATTGTTAAACAAGTAGTTGGCCCAAGACAACTGCTTGACTCCTCCTGACCTCCAGGCGGTTACCTGACCGCAAATGTGGAAGTGACACATCACTTCCCAATAAGTCTCATACACTTCAGGAGACCCTTTCTTCAGAAGATTGAGCTCCTCAGTGGTTGGGACATACTCCTCATAGGGAGAGTCCCCTGTCGCCAGCCCCGAGACCTCATGCAACTCGTGCAGAGCATGGCCCATCTCTCCGACCGGGGTGAAGAATGTCCCTGTCAGAGGATTGTAGCGCTCCAGGATCCCGAAGAAGTTGTGAGAACTTGGCGGGATACCCCACTGTACGGCCCTGACTGCTGAGCGTAATCCCACATGCTCCAGCAGATCTCCAAGATCGGTGAGGACGAAACCCACCATCCTGCCCCACCAATAATTCTCCGTGGAATGGACCCACCCGGGCGAACGGAACTCAACCGGATAATCACCCTCCGCTTCCATGAAGTTGTTGAGGAAGGTAGTGGCGAGCTTTGGTATCTCTCCAACTGGGAGCTCAGACTTGTGTGACCCAGGGAACAGGCCGAGGACCGTCCTATCATGACAATCATGACGGTATACTTTATGGGAGCCCAAATCACCGAGAGTAATCTCAGGAATATACCGGGAAACGTCCCACTTCATCTTCCGAGGGACGGACATGTGTTGGAGATAAGACAGCAGGAGCATCCTCTCCATGGCTGGAAGAAAGTATCTCCTATCCCCTATCTGATGGAGCCACTTGTAATTCCCGTCATACATACGATAGCCGCCATCGCCGACATGGCCTCCAAAGAAGAAGGCAGGCTTCTCCAGCTTGATGTGAGCATCCGTTGTGAATGCTGCATCAGTCATGAGCACCCGAAAGGTTCTCCCGTCAACATTAGAGATCCTTTCCTTGCGCTCCTGCGACTTGTCAGTAGTCGCAGGTACAGTCCTTTGCAGCACAAAGGTCAGATTGCGGTCGGCACCACCTACGCGCCCAAAGTGGCTATTCTTGGCAAGTGGCGCAGTAGGGTGTGACACTGCAAAAGAAAAAGACACTTGATTAGACATCTTGTCAGAAAAGAAAAAGGTGTTAAGTGTCTACAATTCAGACGCAGAAAAGACACTAGACGCAGAAATTGTCAAAATCTGCGTCCAGACCTGCAAATCCGCGTCAAGGTGAAAGAAACGCAAGGATCAAATTCGCGTTCTGCAAACCAAGACTTACGAAAAATTTCTAAGTGCTTGGACTCAGGTGCCAGATTCATCAAAATCGGCAGCTGATGGCACAGAACGCAAGGATCAAATCCGCGTTCTGCAAACCAAGACCGCGTCCGAACCCTTCACAATTAGAAATATTCTAAGTGAAGGATCCGAAGTGCAGAGCCCACTGGCACCAGGACGTCAAACCCGCGCCTTGGTTATCAACTCAAAGACTGCGTCTGAGACCGCGTCTGAGAATCAAACCGGTTCATATCCTGTGATAATGGTTCTCCTCCAAAAAGATGTCTTTTAGGGTTCCTCAAACTTCCAGTAATGGTGAAGTTTAACCTAAATGGCATTTTACCTTGGAAAACAACGCCCTGCGCAGAGGAAGCGCCCCTCTGGGCCTCGGCGACGGTCGCCTTTGAGGATGATGCGGTTGGCTTGGTCTTGGGTGCCATCGCTAGTTTGAAAATCCAGTAATGGAGATGAACCGTTCAAAAATCCAGTAACAGAGTTGAATAGTTCAAGAGATGAACAGAGAAGAAAAATTCTCTTTCTTAATTCTCTAAGCAAGTGCGTTCGGAGAAGAAGCGATGTCTCTCCAACTGTTGCCTTTTATAGGCACAAGGATTCGCGAAGATACGCGGCGTGTGGCCCGATAAATTCTGCAGCGAATCACCGCTTGACGCGTGGCATCAAATCATTTTTGAACAGGGAAGATCATGCGCCACGGCTCCGCAGCGAGTCATCATTCGACACGTGGAGCAGTTCATTTAATGAACCGGGAAGTCCGCGCGCCTAAAGGTAAAATCCCGCCGGTTCCTCAGGCCAGCTGGCAGCGTAATCATGACATGGCACGGATTCGCACCCGACGGCCACGTCTCTTCAATGGTCGTGCCCCGTCAGCACCACCATAAATGCGCCCAGAAAGTTGCGTTGCGCTCAGAAAATCGCGTCTTTATTAGAGGTGCGTCTTTCCTAAGTCCGCGTCCGTCCAAGCGGGCCTAACATCGCGTCTGCCTTATGGAAGATCAGTCGCGTTTCCATTGCCAAAAGACGCACCCTATGGAAGTCACGTCTTTAAAGCAGTACCATCTCTGCTTTTCAAAAGGAACCTGCGTTCGGCCTCCTGCTTCTGCAAATCAGTTCAACAGTACACTGGCACAAGCAGAAGACCAACCACTCTTGGCTTAAAGCACACCCACGACAGACTTAAAAAGCAATCGGGGAGGTTTAGACTGTGTATCTAGACACTCAACACGATCAACTCTGGTGGTTTCAAAGAGTTCAACAGTACACTCACGAAGACCAACTCCAGATAAGATCAAACCCGGAGCATCAACAGTCCAGTCATGAAGGTGAATTCAGCTAGAGTCCAAAGTATTTCGAAATCCGTTCCAGTTAACTGCGGAATATCGAAAACTTTGGAGGGGGTTCTGTAGGCTGTCTAAAAGTCACTAAAAGACAAGCCAATAAAAGCAGAGTCTCAAGTTCTAGACGCGAGGTATCGACACCCGCGTCTCAGCATCAAGGCGCGTTGGCTCGACACCCGCGTCTCAGCATCAAGGCGCGTTGGCTCGACACCCGCGTCTCAGCATCAAGGCGCGTGGCTCGACACCCGCGTCTCAGCAACAAGGCGCGTTGGCTCGACACCCGCGTCTCAGCAACAAGGCGCGTGGGTCTAAACCCCGCCTCAGTTGTAACCACCCGGATTACGGGGCCAGTCACCGCACAAGTAGCGGGAAGTGGCCCCTCATTGCGGAGCGTTTTCAGGGGGCACGTTCACCCCTGGGACCTCTATAAATAGCCTTGTTTGCATCAACAAGGGGGGCGGGTTAAAAAAAAAGGATCGGGCATCGAAGATCAGGGCAAGATCGGGCATCGACGATCGACAGGGTGACTATCATCACAGGCATCAAAGAGGAGATCATCAACAAAGAGAGAGAGAAGACTCTTCAGCAAGCTTGCTGCGTACCAGCTGCTCTTCGCCTACCTTCTCTTTGAGAGTTTTGGTAGACGGAGCTGTGTTACTCCTTCTACCTGCCGAAGAGAAGATCCCCGAAGGTCCAGACGGTCATCCGGTCAACGGAGAACAAGATTCACTCTCCACCGCCACACGAAGAACCCAGCATTAAACAAAGGGGGATTCAAGACTCAACATCCTCCCTCCCTTGTAACTGGAAGGAAAAGTCTGGTTGTAATAGTTTCATTTAATTCAAGGAAATCTTTACACCCATCACAATATCTTTTTTTTTCCGGCGCGAACAATGGGTACTGTTCCAGATCCTACTGCAGTGGAAAGACCAAGGAGGAACACTAGGAGACCAGGTTGGCTCACCACTGATATGGTCGTCGCGTATGCACTTCCAGTCGTCGAAGAGGCTATTCCATCTACCTTCAGAGAAGCTGAGATCAGTTCGGAAGCGAGGATGTGGAAAGATGCCATGAATGAAGAGATGCAATCTCTATACAAGAACGACACATGGGAACTCACCAAGTTGCCCAAAGGGAAGAAGGCCATAGGGTGCAAGTGGGTGTATGCTAAGAAGTAAGGATCACTCCAAGAAGATGCAGTGCGCTACAAGGCTCGGTTGGTGGCTAAAGGCTACGCTCAGAGGGAAGGAATTGACTATAACGAGGTATTCTCTCCTGTAGTTAAACACTCGTCAATTCGTATTCTATTGGCCTTGATTGCGCAGAATGAGTTGGACCTTGACCACTTGATGTGAAGACCGCCTTTCTCCACGGCGATCTTGAGGAGGAGATCTACATGACACAGCCCACAGGTTACAAGACTGCAGGGAAGGAAGAGTTAGTATGCAAGCTAAAGAAGTCATTGTATGGATTGAAGCAGTCTCCTAGACAGTGGTACAAGCGATTTGATAGCTTCATCAGAAAGAAGTACACACGTAGTCACTATGATCCATGTGTGTACTACAACAGGCTACCATCAGGTGAATATATCTATCTACTTCTTTATGTAGATGATATGTTGATTGCTTCTAGGTCAAGATCTACTATTGATGCTCTGAAGAAGAATCTATCGTCAGAATTTGAGATGAAGGACCTGGGCGAAGCTAGGAAGGTGTTGGGCATGGAGATCACTAGAGACCGGAGAGTTGGCAGGGTGAGTTTGACTCAGAAGGGCTATTTGGAGAAGGTACTACAGAGGTTCAATATCAGCAAGGATACCAAGTCTGTTAGTACACCTATGGCTCCTCACTTCAAATTGTCTGCAAAGATGTCTCCGAAGAGTGTTCAAGAGCGTGAGTATATGTCTCACGTTCCATATGTCAGTGCGGTGGGTAGCTTGATGTACGCTATGGTGTGTACGAGACCAGATCTATCACAGGCCGTCACCATGGTGAGTCGATATATGCATGATCCGGGACAGGGTCATTGGGAAGCTGTGAAATGGATCTTGAGATACATCAAGGGAACAATTGATGTAGGCCTAGTGTTTGAGAAGGACAACACGGGAAAGCAAGAGTGCATAGGGTATGTTGATTCAGACTATGCAGGTGACCTTGACAAGCGCCGGTCGACAACGGGATATGTCTTCACATTCTCACAGGCACCGGTGAGTTGGCGCTCCACACTGCAGTCTACCGTCGTTTTGTCGACCACAGAGGCTGAGTATATGGCTATGACAGAGGCCATGAAGGAGGCGATCTGGCTTCAGGGGTTGCTTGATGACTTGGGCGTAGAATAGGATCTGCTGAAGATTAACTGTGACAGCATGAGCGCCATCTACTTGGCTAGAAACCAGGTCTATCATGCAAGGACGAAGCATATTGACGTCAGGTACCATTTCGTTCGGGAGATTCTGGAGGAAGGTGACTTCGAACTGTTGAAGATTCACACTTCGGAGATCCAGCCGACATGCTTACGAAGGTGGTGTCGGGAGTGAAGTTTGCACATTGCAAAGCTTTGCTCCATGTCCTTCAGGTAGCTTGAGCTTGCTGAAGCTCATTTGGATGAACTACGGGCGGCTTGATCCCTTTGGCAGGGGTACGTAGGCAACCGCATTGGTGCAGCCGCTCTCGAGTCGATGGACAGTTCGGCTTAGATTTGGAGAATCTTCACCGAGGTGGAGGATTGTTAGAAAGAGAGAATATTGCCAAGGAAGTTGACATGGATAGCCGAGGGGTCGTCGAGGTGATCGCCAAGGAAGTCGACGACGAAAGGCGAAGGAAACAGCAACAGAAAATAGCAGCAGCAGCAGGAAACAGGTTGGTCGATCGACCGTCCGGTCGACCGACTTGCATAACATGCACAAGGTCAGAGAGCGGTCGACCGCATTGCCTGACTGTAAATTCCCAACTCTCTGTTGGGCACCCGGTCGACCGACCGGTCGACCGGTAGAAGAGAGCGGTCGACCGTCCGGTCGATCGCATAAGTGACTGTAAGTACCCAACTCTTTGTTGGGTACCCGGTCGACCGATCGGTCGACCGGTGGACGAGGTCGGTCGACCGACAGTCGGGTGCGGGTAACTTTCTGCTGTTTCGGAAATCTGTGTATTTAAGGCTGTTGTTTAATTCTAGGGTTTAGAGGTGAAAGCTGGGATTTGCTGGAGCTCTCTTGCATTCAAAGAGGCTGCTAGCAATTGTAATCATCTTTCAAGTAATTAATCTCTCTTCTGGATTGTCCCGAGGACGTAGGCATTGAGGCCGAACCTCGTTAAATTGTTTGTTTGCGAGTGTGCTTTCTTTGGTGATTATTTTGTGTTGTTTGGGATTGTTCTTTGTGCTTGGAGATTCAAGGGATCCTCATCAGGTTGTTGTCGCTGGCACAACAAGATCCATTTATTTGGATCTGGATGTGAGATTGCAAGGAAAAACTTACACTTTTCGCACACCATTGTCGAAGAGTTCGGAGAAAAGAATCACGAGCCCAGAGAACTAGAATGAGAGAGGAGAGAGAAGAAGTTTATTCTATGCCTTTTATAATGCCCCCTTAAATATAATTGGACTTTGGATTAGAACTGTATCCGGTAGGATGTACTTTCGGGTTTGGGTTAGTGCATATTCAAACCCAATAGCATGCGTTATTGAAAAATCAAAGCCTATCACTCTGTTGGTCGATACGCGTATACTTCACGTATTATTTGTGTATCATATGAATATGCATACACGTCTATTTTAAATGGTTCACAGTAATACTCAAATTATACTGACTGCTATTTATACACACGAATAATGTTGGTTTCTGCTTAACAGGAATCAATCTGACAACTAATCAAGATCACTGAGATATCAACAATCTAATTGGCCAGGTCGGCAAATATCAGGTGGGAGGTTTTCCGTTCAATAGAACGTTCCTTAATTTAAGAACCACCTTTCAATTTTCTTTCTTGGTTAAACACCAATTAGACTGAATCTAAATCAGTCTCGATATACTATAAAGTATATCCCCTATATAAAGGACTTAGTCCACTTATACAGTATTTTGGAGTGAGGTACGCTTAGAGCGAATCTCCTTAAGACAATTACGTCCCCCGCACTGGTGCTAACGGGATAATGGACGCTGGTCTCCTAAGATACAACACTCCTTCACGGTATTTGGATAGCACTATCAAATCACCGTACGGTCGAACCGTAGTCAACCAGTACCTTCACAGGATCGTTGAAGAAGCGGGACAAGGACAAATTTCGAATGAATATTTGCCTTTACTTTGGAGTAGCACCCACTGTTGAGGACGAAGGAAGGTTAAGAATATTCTTCTTTAGAAGTACCAGATTCAGACAACAATTCCATAAAAGAATCTGTTGAATTTTCTGATCCCTCTTTCAGAACGAATTTTGCAGAATCTCCTTTGGAAGTCACTTCGGATTCTCACTTTTCGCTAGAAGTCGCTTTGAAACTCTACTTCCTAGTTCAGAACGCAGACTTGCTTCTGCTTCAGAACTCAGATAGAAAGAGAGAGAGTTGTTTGCTGTTGGTGTCTTTCAATTGAGAGATGGGAGCGCTTTATATAGCGTTCCAGGAGGGGCCAACAGGTTCGAACCCAACGAAAGGTTGCAACCTTTCGACCCAACAGTCACAACTGTTGGCTGCCCAACTGACGCACCCAACAGTCACAACTGTTGGCAGTCCAACAGTCGCAACTGTTGGCATTCCAACAGTTTAGTCCCATTTTGGCTTTGAATTAGGCAATCTTTAAACTTTAATATCTCAATCATTCGAAGTCGGAATTGAACATGTGAATATACCACGTTCATCCCCAATGGAAGGAGAACATACTCCAACCATCATCCAATTGATTTGATCAACGGATCTCGCCATAATTCAACTCAAAGATTCGCATTTATATTCTTCAATTCCAACAATCCCCCACAATGAATGGAGATTCAAGGAAATGACACACAAAGAGACTGACTCTATTGTGAAAGGTACTTTAGAAAAGAAACTGCATCAGGATAGGTGAACTAGGTCTTGAACCTTCTATAGCGAAGCTTTATCGGACTTACTGGCTAATCAGTGAACTAGGTCTTGAACTGTTAGCCGTTAGTGTAAGCCAAGTCAACAAGCTTCACACAGTGACTTTCCAAATCAACTTTGGTTCTCGTTTGTGTCCGTTTTGACCCTGGACATTCTTGGTTTCAGAGAGTATCTTTAGGGAATAACAGCCTCCATAGAAATTCCCAAAGAGCCAACCCAACTCTATACTCACATAGGTGATGGACCTATTAAGAGTAGTCTACTCTACTCCACTTGTTTAGTAACAAGATATAGGCATCATTAAAGCGTTAAGCTTATCCTTAATCCACTTGTAGAAAAGCACTTATGTGCACCTTAGGAATAGATTGGAGTCAAGCTCCCAAGTGCTTACTTGTTGAGTCAATCATAACTTAGTTTTTCTTCTTGAACTTAGTCCGTGGGATCTCCAGTCGCTAAGTGAGGTTTCCATTAAGCTGACTCGGTAAGGTTAGGCTTTTAAACCCATTCCCCTCGATGCGCAGTTTATACGCTCTCCACTTAAACCTTTGGTAAGCGGATCCGCTAAATTATCCTTTGACGATACAAAGTCAATAGAGATAATTCTATTTGAGAGCAACTGCTTCACGATATTATGTCTACGACGAATATGTCTAGACTTACCGTTGTATATAACATTTTGTGCTTCTGGGGTTGACATAACCTCTTTAAATGTTTGAGGCTCGCTTTAAATAACGTATGCTATGAAATATGGACCAAAAGATTTTGAGATTCTAAATCTCTGACTTCTTCTTGTTCAATTTCCGCATTAACAATTGGTTCCTCGGGGCTTTCGTCCCTGAACGTCATCTCATGTGTTCTTTTCCCAGAAGTCTTATCTGTTTCCCGTTTATATGGAAAAATGTCTTCAAAGAACACAGCATCTCTAGATTCGATAATCATGTTTACATGAATATCTGGTATCTCTGATTTATGAACCAGAAATCTGTAGGCACTACTATTCAAGGCATAGCCTATGAATATGCAGTCCATAGTTTTTGCTCCCAACTTAGTCTTTTTAGGTAATGGTGCCAGCACCTTTGCAAGGCACCCCCACATTTTGAGGTAATGGTAGGAAGGTGTCCTTCCATGCCATAACTCGAAAGGTATAAGACCAAGTTTCTTGTGGGATACTCTATTTAGAATATAATTTGCAGTTAATAGAGATTCCCCCCACAAGTTCTGCGGAGCTCCAGAACTTACGAGCATGGAATTAATCATCTCCTTCAAAGTTCTGTTCTTCCGTTCAGCAATTCCATTCTGCTGAGGAGTGTATGGTGCTGTAGTTTGATGGATTGTACCAAAACTAGCACATAACTCACTAAAATCATTTGATTCATATTCTCCTCCTCTATCGGATTTTAGAATCTTAATTTTCTTGTTGAGTTGATTCTCAACTTCGGCTTTATATATTATAAACATATTTATTGCCTCATCCTTACTGTTTAAAAGATACACATAACAGTATCTTGTACAGTCATCAATAAAAGTAATGAAATACTTTTTACCGCCTCTAGTTGGCATAAACTTCAAATCACACAGATCGCTATGAATTAACCCTAAAGGTTCTGTATTTCGATCAATTGAGTGAAATGAATTTTTTCCCAACTTGGTCTCAACACAAATCTCACACTTGCGAATTTCTTCCAAGTTGAGTTTAGGAATATATCACAGATTAGACAAGTTCTTTAATGACTTGTAATTTACATGCCTTAATCTAGCATGCCACAAAATAGGAGACTCAAGCAAATAAACAGAAGATTTTCCTTTATTTATAAGCTTCGGGTACAAATACACAGACTTTTTGTCTACCACTGCAACATTGTCTTTAAAAAGATCATCAACAAGATTCTTGTTCTATTTGAGACGGCTGCGACATTCATTCGCCTTATGCCCCTCTTTATTGCAGATGTAGCAAGTTCCCTTGAAGCGCATGTTCTTGTCTTCTTGGACCTTGCCTTTGTACCCCTGGGAAGTCTTCTTCCGCTTTAAGCCTTTGGAAGTGGACGCTTTCCCCTTTAAGTCTTCGATCACATTGGCTTTTGCTTCGTAGGAGTTCTTACTGCTCCTTTTCTCGTACTTTCTGTTGTCCTCCTCGATTCGAAGCCTCACAATGAGATCTTCCAACTTCAACTCCTTTCGCTTGTGCTTCAGGTAGTTCTTGAAATCTTTCCACACAGGTGGAAGTTTCTCCACGATAGTAGCAACCTGAAAGGTTTCAGGTAGGATCATACCTTCGGCTTCTATCTCGTGCAAGATAAGTTGGAACTCTTGCACCTGACTGATTACAGTCTTGTTGTCCACCATTTTGTACTCTAGAAATCGTCCTACGACGAACTTCTTGGTACCAGCATCCTCAGTCTTGTACTTCTTGTCAAGACTGGCCCATAACTTCTTTGCCGTTGTGATAGGACTGTAGACATTGTAAAGAGAGTCATCCAGTCCATTTAAAATATAATTTCGGCAAAGGAAGTCACATTGAGTCCATGCATCAGTTGCAGGCTCTGGTGGATCTTCTTGCAGGAATCTGGCTAGATGAAGAGTGGTCAAGTAGAAGAGCATCTTCTGTTGCCACCTCTTGAATTCTGTGCTGTCAAACTTTCCTGACTTCTCCGCTTCGGGTTAGGAAGTGGAGTAGGCATCAAAGCTTGTAGCTGCATGTTTGGTGCCTTGCTTGAGCTATCTTGATTAGTCTCAGACATTTTCTGCAAGTTCAAGCAGAATAGAAGTAAGAACTTCAATCCGTAATTGTCTTAAGATTGTTGGTTTCTGCTTAACAGGAATCAATCTGACAACTAATCAAGATCACTGAGATATCAACAATCTAATTGGCCAGGTCGGCAAATATCAGGTGGGAGGTTTTCCGTTCAATAGAACGTTCCTTAATTTAAGAACCACCTTTCAATTTCCTTCCTTGGTTAAACACCAATTAGACTGAATCTAAATCAGTCTCGATATACTATAAAGTATATCCCCTGTATAAAGGACTTAGTCCACTTATACAATATTTTGGAGTGAAGTACGCTTAGAGCGAATCTCCTTAAGACAATTACGTCCCCCGCACTGGTGCTAACGGGATAATGGACGCTGGTCTCCCAAGATACAACACTCCTTCACGGTATTTGGATAGCACTACCAAATCACCGTACGGTCGAACCGTAGTTAACCAGTACCTTCACAGGATCGTTGAAGCAGCGGGACAAGGACAAATTTCGAATGAATATTTGCCTTTACTTTGGAGTAGCACCCACTGTTGAGGACGAAGGAAAGTTGAAGAATATTCTTCTTCAGAAGTACCAGATTCAGACAACAATTCTATAAAAGAATCTGTTGAATTTTCTGATCCCTCTTTCAGAACGAATTTTGCAGAATCTCCTTTGGAAGTCACTTCGGATTCCCACTTCTCGCTGGAAGTCGCTTTGAAACTCTACTTCCTAGTTCAGAACGCAGACTTGCTTCTGCTTCAAAACTCAGATAGAAAGAGAGAGTTATTTGCTGTTGGTGTCTTTCAATTGAAAGATGGGAGCGCTTTATATAGCGTTCCAGGAGGGGCCAACAGGTTCGAACCCAACGAAAGGTTGCAACCTTTCGACCCAACAGTCACAACTGTTGGCTGCCCAACTGACGCACCCAACAGTCACCACTGTTGGCAGTCCAACAGTCGCAACTGTTGGCATTCCAACAGTTTAGTCCCATTTTGGCTTTGAATTAGGCAATCTTTAGACTTGAATATCTCATTCATTCGAAGTCGGAATTGAACATGTGAATATACCACGTTCATCCCCAATGGAAGGAGAACACACTCCAATCATCATCCAATTGATTTGATCAACGGATCTCGCCATAATTCAACTCAAAGATTCGCATTTATATTCTTCAATTCCAACAAATAATACTTTAGCGTATAATACTTATCGTTAGAAGAAATATCAATTCTCTAGTGATTTGGACAGTATTTATTTTCAAATAAATTATGGGTTTCTCTCAATTATAGAAAAACTTTAAAACTCACTATTTTTACTATAAATTTCTATTTTTAGTGAATCTTGATTTTTATTTCATTATATTACCTAAAAATTTCATTATAATGTTGATGAATCTCTGCTATATTTATCGAACTTTTAGTTATGTATTTTTTATTGATTTATAAATTATACTCAAATGTATACATATCCGAATTTTCTACATTCACGATAGTTATTGACGGTTTTCTTATTCGTTTTATAAAATGTTCGAATTGCATTATACACATACGTATTTTTATCATATGCTGAATGACCAATAGAGATCCTATGCTAATACGACAATGTCGGGAGAATTAATACAAATCTTAATCTAGGTATTAAATGGAAAAACATTTTCTCTCAATCTTCTATTTATATATTCATTTTGTGTCATGTTATAATTAACTTCCGGAAGCGGATATTTCCACCCCAAAGAATGATGAAGACACCTCAAAAAGTATTACAAGTGTGTCATTATTTTTTTCTCACAATTTCATCCTTGATGAAAAGTTCAAAATATCATTTTTCTTCTTCCTCCTCCTTCCTCCACCCCCCACGACCCCCCCCCCCCCCCCCCCCCCCCCAAATCTGCTCAGGAGATGGGAGGAGGAGGGGAGGGGAGATCAGAGGGGGTGAAGAGGGAGACCGGTGGGGTGGTGGGGAGGATGAGGAGGGGAGGCCGGGAAGGGGGAGGAGAAAGAGGGTATTTTGGTTTTTTTTTTATTTATTTTTTTTATTGAGGTACTTTTATCACATTTGTGGGTGTCTTGATCCTAAGTGCCTTCATCAATTTTTTGGGTGAAAATATTTGCTCCCGTAACTTCCTAATTTGACTTTGATTGATAGCTGTTAACTTAAACGGTTCAAACAGTATTCGAATTCGAGTTCTGTTAGATTCTGGAAGTGCCAACTAAATTAGAACAGTTTGGGAGCATTTCTTGTTAATTGCATAAGCGTAAACTGCACAACGAGTGAGGTTTCCTAATCCGCCTATTGGCCTGTCTGATTCATTGCAGAACTGCATGCAGACCAAGACTTTGTTTTTCTTTATTGGGTACATCTAGATTTGAGTCATTTATCAGGATTTACCGAAATCTATTTGGAGGCTACATCATTGCCAAAAACCTTGTTTCATATATTAAACTCCATAACAAGAGCATAGTTTAATTTCTTTATTATAATTTCAATCTTGCAACAAAGTGATAGAGAAACCTTTACCTCAGAGTAGTGATCATTGAGTTGGATGCGAAGATGGCGTTGTCGTCACCCTTCTCACAATCATGATCAAGCTAAGGAGGCAAAACCAGCTTGTCATACATTGTGTAAAAGTACAATCAATCAATTATATTGCCCCAATTAGCTAGTGTAGAAAGACGTGCAGGATCATTTCCAAGTTTGCATTGACATGTCTGACAGCAAGGCGTCGAGATTCTTGTAAAGCTTCATGAGTAGCGTCACCTTATTATTTCGCTCTGAAAAATTCTTCTAGTTCCTTCCTGCCTAATGCCAAACAGCACCAAGCAAAAAAGCTAACCCAGCTAAAACACACATCTTGAACTTGCCAGAGAGTTTTTCTTTAATCTGCAGAAACTCGTGTGCTAAATCTTAAATACTACCAGTACTGATACCCAGCATTGAATTATATAAGCTCCAAATATAGAGCAGTCAGTACCGGTGAGGTGATTTCTTGTTTCTGAATCTGTACCATAGGGCACCCAACTATCACCCTGCATGCCCCCACTGTCATGCAACCTGTCCCTTGTAAACAATCTTCCCTGCAGAGCTCTCTGCAAACAACAAATCAGGGGCTATGGCAGGGAAACCAGACAGCATTATTACATTCAAAAGGAGGATGTAATTCTCTAGGTGCTTCCCAATCTGCTGAGAGAGACACATCTATCTGTTAGATCTAAATTTATTCCATATAAGATCTACACATATACTGTTAGTCTCTTTATCATGATCAAAGGGAAGGAGGGTTTTAGGCATACCTGATTCCATCACGAGATCACGAGGATACCGAAGATTGCACGATCTCGAAGACGTCGGAGTTGAGGGAGAGGATTCTTCTCTCCAGCCACCAAGTTCTCTTCTTTATCCTTAGAGGAGATGAGAGGTCTCCAAGAGAGATGGTTATTGTTGTTGTTGGAGAGGGAACCCTACTCATGGTATATATAGCATCAAGAAACCCTAATTCAACTCATCATAGATCTAGGCCCTTGATTTATAACACGAGTTCCACAAGTGTAGATGAG
Organism: Agave tequilana; assembly: GCA_038442645.1. Lineage (NCBI taxonomy): Eukaryota > Viridiplantae > Streptophyta > Magnoliopsida > Asparagales > Asparagaceae > Agave > Agave tequilana. The sequence goes on along the minus strand of JAVJIF010011720.1, from coordinate 43,949 downwards.
TCCCACATTCTAATTTAAATACACTCATGGCTAAGTGTAATTGAAAAACGTGTTTAGACCCAAATCATTTAGGTTTGATCAATTCTTTATTGGGTCAAACAACATAGGTTAAGTGGACGGGTGCAAATATCCAATTGACTTGATTAAGCCCAAAATAAATTAAACTTTAAAGCAAAAATAAGTCTAACACTATCAGCACTGCAGTGTCAGATATGTTGGAATTGAAGAATATGAAGGCGAATCTTCGAGTTGAATTCTGGCGAGATCCGTTGATCGAATCAACTGGATGATGGTTGGAGTGTGTTCTCCTTCCATTGGGGATGAACGTGGTATATTCACATGTTCAATTCCGACTTCGAATGAATGAGATATTCAAGTCCAAAGATTGCCTAATTCAAAGTCAAAACGGGACTAAAGGTAGCTAAAAGCATTTAGTCCCACATTGGCCAGGGGATGGAAGTTTGTGGTGTATAAATAGAGAAAATTGAGAACAAAGGGCGTGCCCTTTGGGTACTTGGAGTTTTCGCGCGCGAAAAGGAGGGAATTATGCTCGCACATGCGCGCGCGCGCGCGCCGCCGCTGGCGGCCGGCCGGCGCCGGTGCCGGGCCGGGCGCGGGCTCGGGCTCGGGTCCGGGTTCCCTACCTGGCCTGGTTCTTTTTGAATCGGGTCTGGAAGTATGGGCCGAACCGGACCGGACCTGCTCCGCTGTCAGGTTGCGAACCTGTTGGACTGCCAACAGTCGCGAACTAATTGGACTGCCAACGGGTGCAAACCAGTTGGACTGCCAACAGTCGCGAACCAATTGGACTGCCAACGGGTGCAAACCAGTTGGACTGCCAAAGGTTGCGAACCAGTTGGACGCCCAAAGGTTGCAATGGTTGGGTCGAAAGATTGCAATCTTTCAGTCCTGTTGGCCCCTCCTGGAGTGCTATATAAAGCACTCCAAACTCTCAATTGAAACACACAGAAAACACCAACAACAACACCAATCTTCTCTTCTCTCTCTGAATTCTGAATTGCAAATTAAGTTTTGCATTCTGAATTGCAAAGTAGAGTTCTGAAGTGAAGTGACTTCCAAAAGGAGTTCTGAAGTGACTTCCAAACGGGAAGTGGGAAATCCGTAACTCGGTTTTCGAAGCGACTTCCAACGAAGATTCTGCAAAATTCGTTCTGAAAGAAGGATTAGAAAATTCAACAGATTCTTTTATAGAATTGTTGTCTGAATCTAAGACTTCTGAAGAAGAATATTCTTCAACCTTCCATCGTCCTCAACAGTGGGTGCTCCTCCAAAGAGTAAAGGCAAATATTCAGTTGAAATTTGTCCTTGTACCGCTGCTTCAACGATCCTGTGAAGGTACTAGTTGGCTACGGTTCGACCGTACGGTGATTTGGTAGTGCTATCCAAATACCGTGAAAGAGTGTTGTATCTTGGGAGACCAGCGTCCATTATCCCGTTAGCACCGGTGCGGGGGACGTAATTGTCTTAAGGAGATTCGCTATAAGCGTACCTCACTCTAAATACTGTATAAGTGGATTAAGTCCTTTATACAGGGGATATACTTGACAGTATATCGAGACTGACTTAGATTCAGTCTAATTGGTGCTTTAACCAAGGAAGGAAATTGAAAGGTGGTTCTTAAATTAAGGAACGTTCTATTGAACGGAAACCTCCCACCTGATATTTGCCGACCTGGCCAATTAGATTGTTGATATCTCAGTGATCTTGATTAGTTGTCAGATTGATTCTTGTTAAGCAGAATATCCAACAATCTTAAGACAATTATTGTTTCTTACTTCTGTTCTGCTTGAATGTGAAGAAAATGTCTGTGTATTTGTACCCGAAGCTTATAAATAAAGAAAATTCTTCTGTTTATTTGCTTGAGTCTCCTATTTTGTGGCATGCTAGATTAGGGCATGTAAATTACAAGTCTTTAAAGAACTTGTCTAATCTGGAATATATTCCTAAACTCAACTTGGAAGAAATTCGCAAGTGTGAGGTTTGTGTTGAGGCCAAGTTGGCTAAAAATTCATTTCACTCAATAGATCGAAATACAGAACCTTTAGGGTTAATTCATAGCGATCTATGTGACTTGAAATTTATGCCAACTAGAGGCGGTAAAAAGTATTTTATTACTTTTATTGATGACTGTACAAGATACTGTTATGTGTATCTTTAAACAGTAAGGATGAGGCAATAAATATGTTTACAACATATAAAGCCGAAGTTGAGAATCAACTCAACAAGAAAATCAAGATTCTAAAATCCGATAGAGGCGGAGAATATGAATCAAATGATTTTAGTGAGTTATGTGCTAGTTTTGATATAATACATCAAACAACAGCACCATATACTCCTCAGCAAAATGGAATTGCTGAACGGAAGAACAGAACTTTGAAGGAGATGGTTAATTCCATACTCGTAAGTTCTGGAGCTCCGCAGAACTTGTGGGGGGAAGCTCTATTAACTGCAAATTATATTCTAAATAGAGTACCCCACAAGAAACTTGGTCTAATACCATTCGAGTTATGGCATGGAAGGACACCTTCCTACCATTACCTCAAAATGTGGGGGTGCCTTGCAAAGGTGCTGGCACCATTACCTAAAAAGACTAAGTTGGGAGCAAAAACTATGGACTGCATATTCATAGGCTATGCCTTGAATAGTAGTGTCTACAGATTTCTGGTTCATAAATCAGAAATACCAGATATTCATGTAAACATGATTATCGAATCTCGAGATGCTGTGCTCTTTGAAGACATCTTTCCGTACAAACGGGAAGCAGATAAGACTTCTGGGAAAAGAACACACGAGATGGCGTTCAGGGACGAAAGCCCCGAGGAACCAATTGTTAATGCGGAAATTGAACCAAGAAGAAGTCAGAGATCTAGAATCTCAAAATCTTTTGGTTCAGATTTCATAGCATACGCTATTGAGAGCGAGCCTCAAACATTTAAAGAGGCTATGTCAACCCCAGAAGCACAAATATGGAAAGAGGCTATAAATAGCGAAATAGAATCCATACTAAGTAATCATACTTGGGAATTGGTAAACTTGCCTCCTGGCAGTAAACCAATTGGATGTAAGTGGATTTTCAAAAGAAATTAAAACCCGATGGATCTATCGATAAGTACAAGGCTAGATTAGTAGCCAAGGGTTATCGACAAATAGAAGGACTTGACTACTTCGATACTTATTCACCAGTAACAAGAATAACATCCATTCGGATGTTAATTGCAATTGCAGTATCGCACAACTTAGATATCCATCAAATGGATGTTAAGACTGCATTCTTAAATGGTGAATTAAGTGAAGAGATATATATGGAGCAACCTGAAGGATTTAAAGTCAAGGTCCAAGAACACAAGGTGTGTAAATTGATAAAATCCTTATACGGTTTAAAACAGGCTCCAAAACAATAGCATGAGAAATTTGATAGTGTCATGATCAAAGATGGATTCACTATCAATGAATGCGATAAGTGTGTTTACACGAAAACAGTTGGAGATGCATGTATCATTGTTTGTCTTTATGTAGACGACATGTTGATACTTGGGACTAATATTGAGATTATTAAGTCCACTAAAAGAATGTTATCCAACAGTTTTGATATGAAGGATCTGGGGGTTGCTGATGTAATTTTAGGAATTAAAATTACTAGAACACCAGATGGAATCAGTCTATCTCAATCTCACTACGTGGATAAGATGATAGAAAGATTCAAGGATCATGGGATAAAAGAGAATACAAATCCTTTTCTCCCACACGTCCACCTTCATAAGAATACAGGAACTGGAATACGCCAGTTGGAGTATTCTCAGATTATCGGAAGTCTAATGTATTTAATGAATTGCACTAAACCCGATATTGCTTACGCTGTAAGCAAATTAAGTAGATACACTAGCAATCCTAGTGATCTACACTGGACCGCTCTACTACGAGTATTGGGTTACGTATCACATACTAAGGAATATGCCTTGAGATATAGACAGTATCCTCCTGTACTGGAAGGATACAGTGATGCTAATTGGATTGCAGATTCTGAGGAATCAAAATCAACTAGCGGATACGTATTTACTCTAGCAGGAGCAGCGGTATCATGGAAATCTTCTAAGTAAACATGTATTGCCCGTTCCACTATGGAATCGGAATTCATAACCTTAGATAAGGCCGGAGAAGAAGTAGAATGGCTTCGACAATTCTTAGAAGATATACCATTATGGCAAAAGCCAGTGCCCGCTATATGTATACACTGCGATAATCAAGCAGCTATATCTAGGGCACAAAATATTTTATACAACGGTAAGTCTAGACATATTCGTCGTAGACATAATATCGTGAAGCAGTTGCTCTCAAATGGAATTATCTCTATTGACTTTGTATCGTCAAAGGATAATTTAGCGGATCCGCTTACTAAAGGTTTAAGTGGAGAGCGTATAAACTGCGCATCGAGGGGAATGGGTCTAAAAGCCTAACCTTACCGAGTCAGCTTAATGGAAACCTCACTTAACGACTGGAGATCCCACGGACTAAGTTCAAGAGGAAAAACTAGTTATGATTGACTCAGCAAGTAAGCACTTGGGAGCTTGACTCCAATCCATTCCTAAGGTGCACATAAGTGCTTTTCTACAAGTGGATTAAGGATAAGCTTAAATGCTTTTAATGATGCCTATATCTTGTTACTAAACAAGTGGAGTAGAGTAGACTACTCTTAATAGGTCCATCACCTATTGTTTTCCATTATGTTTGCAAAGGGGAAAAACTTACAAATAAAAGTTTGAGGAGCTAAATTACAAGTATTCTCAAAAGATTACAAGTAGATCTCCTCAGAAACTCTGGGAAAATGTGCCGATAGGAGTCTGGTCAGCGCGCGACCACTTTGTCCCTTTGACGATGCGAGCGATGAGATTCCCTTCTCGCCTGGTTCGGGGAATCAGAGAACAGAAGGTTGGTAGAACCCTCTTGCTGCTTCTCAAAATCGCCTTCGATAAGGAATTCCTTCTCGCCTGGTTCCGGAGATTCCTTGAGAGGAAGGACGACGTTAGGGTATCAACACCCTGATTAGAGAAAGCAATTCTCTAAAAAGTCTCTGAATTCGAGAGCGCGCGGTGCGTCGTGAAAAAGCCTCTGCTTGTGGAGTCTTCTCTCTCTTTTTTTTTTATCGATCGATCTCTCTTGCGTCCGTCTGCGTGTATGCCCCCCTCCTCTCTTTTTTTTTTTGTACCCTTGATGGGCTATTTATAGGGAGAGCAAGGGTATAACCGTCCCTTGAAGATATGGAAACAGATTGAATCAAATCTGTTTAAATCTATAAAGTAGCCTTACTGCGAGGCTAGGATTGGCAGGTCGGTTGATCTGTTTTGATCCTTTCCATATTGTTAGGAGATTCTCCTTGATCCTCTTACTCGTTTCAAGAGAGTCAAGAGATTGCGGCAATCACCTGCCATATTTGAATCCCGATTGGATTTGATTAGATTGAATCCGATCTCATCAGGAGATTTTGATTGGTCAAAGGTTGACCATAGCAGGCTGATAGCGGAGCTGTCCGCTTTGAAGCTCATAGCGGAGCTAGAGGCAATCCTTAGCGAAGTCCGAAAAGAGGCTTTTCGGCGAAGCTATCAGTTAGCTTCCTGGCGATGCTCTAGATGATGCTAGCCTCTCAAACGAGGCTATCTCCTTGGGCTAATGCAATGCTAAATGCTAGCATCTTAGACCTGCTGAGGTCTGTTTAGAAACGTCCTGGGCTCACTGCTCTGCTTGCTGGATCAGTGGAGTCCAAACCGCTCCCTTGTCCCTTGGAGGTGGGTGAAAACTGGTCTTCAGCTCGTCTGTCCCTTGTCTTTTGTAAATGTCAACAAGTTTAGACATCGTTCGGACCAATGAGAATCTTGTCTTTTTTAAGTGTCAACAAGACCCCCTTCAAAGTTTTCGAGAGTCTGCAATAGCCCAGACTTCGAAATACTTTGAACTGCTGTGATGGTGGTGTGGAGTATGAATGTCGCCATGATGGTTGAGTTCAGCTTCGCCTTCAATCCTGCTTTGGGATGAATTCGCCGAAGAATTGCACTGGTTCGCGAGTAGTTTCGCGTCGGGGTAGCTCCGCATCTGGGCTTCCAAGAAATAAGTTCGCTTTGGAACTCCTGTTGCCTTTTCAAAGCCAACTACCGTGGGGCGGTTACGAGGAGGATCATTCCTTCTTTCGCGCCAATCGAGAGAGATGTTCTCCGATTTGCACGTTTCCAAGGGAGGATATTCCCTTTATTTAAGGCGCCATAAATGCCTTTTATGAGGGAGACGTTTTCTTCCTTTGCACGGTTCCAAGGGAAAACCGTCCCTTCCATCAAGGCGCAATAAATGCCTTGAATGCGCTCGTGCTTCCACGCTTGAGGTGGTTGCGCTCAGGCCATGGGGCCTATAAATAGGACACTCGAGGTCCTCTGAAGAGAAGTGCCTTGCCTTTCTTCTTCTCTTCTCTTGGTTGAGAGAGATACTCAGGTCTCTGAATTAGTGGGAAACCCACTCTGGTTGTTTAACCGGCCAAGGACCAGTAAGTCTTGATCGTTCAACGACTTCACCGATTTTAGGGAATTCATCTCCCTTAGTTTAGCTTTGACAGCTGCTTTAGGGATTAACTTCCCTCGATCTTCATCTTGCACTTGGCTGATCTGCAGAGAAAGATTTTAGCATAGCTTCCTGTGAAGCTATCATCTTGATTTGATCAAAGAAAGATCACTGTATGTTAAGTCCGCTACACAGGCAGAACTTAGGACTTGGTCTCTTCAAAGGTTGAGCCAGTCATGCCATATTGGTGAATGTTGAGACTGTGTCTGACTTCGCCATAGAGGTGAGGCTAGGACTTGGCGTTTGCTGAGCTAGTCCATTAGTTGGTGTGCAGGCGGAGCTTGTCCTCTGCTGAAGTCGGATCACTTTGCCGCCCAAGAATCTGACTTAATATCTTTGCATCTTTTTCTGTGCTTAACTGTTAACTTGCTCCAATTTGCCTTGCAGTGAGCTATGCTTGCCAGTCTGGTCACTTGATGAAAGAAACCATGAAATCGCCTTATGCTTCCCCGGTTGAAGCTTTACTTTTAAGCAGGAGGAACAATTCGGGGCAGCGAATGCGCGTCCCGGGGGCTGTTGGCAGCCTCTTATCCGAGATGATTCGTTCTGAGGTGAGGCTGGCCGCCGCCTTTATCGGAGAGGATCCGCTTCAAGATGATGGGCGTCGCCTGTGGGATCGCCGGCATCATTGCCGACTTTCAACTTTGGTGGCCTTTGATGGCGATCCACTTCGAGAAAGTGGGCATCGCGCCTGTTAGATCACTGGTATCACTGCCGATTCCCATTATACGTGATCTATCGTGTTGGCGGCGATAGGTTTTTTTTATTGCCAGGCTTCAAAAAATGGCCTGGCAAGATCTGCCATTTTGTGGAGAAAAATGACCGTGTCCTTGCGGCACCACTGGTTACGGCCTTATGCAGGAGGAGGGCCCTTCCTGTCCCGTTGGTCTGGCCTGGGAGCAGATAAAACCGCTTGTATGCCTTTTATGCAAATGACCTTGTTAGGCAACTCGGTGTGTTATATGAAACACAGCTTTGATGTAATATCAAATGTACCCTTGCTTTTGAATCAATGAAAGTTCATCGTCTGATCATCTGATTTTTGTTTACTTTCACTGAGAGTTTGGCCATAGCTGGGATAAACTGTGTGCGGAGCTAAGGACATAGTCCTTCCTTCGAATGATCTTCGCGAGACTGGCATTTCAGCACGAGCAGCACGCTCTTTTTTTTTTTTTTTTTTTTTTTAGAGGGCTAAGGTAGGCCTTTCAGCGAAGCCCTTGAAGGATTGTGCGAAGTCCGCACTTTTGCACTAGTGCGAAGTTAACTCTTAGTAGAGTTGAACCGGCACTTCTCGGGAAGGCGCTTCGGGCGCTGTTTCGAATTAATTCGAAACGGCGGCATGGGCCTTTTTTCGAGGCCTCATTTCAGGCGCTGATTGGCCTATAAAAGCCTGATCGGGCTGAATATGGAAAGGTCTCTCTTTTTTCAGAGAACTTTCTATCTCTTCCTCTTCTTCTTCCCTTTCATTCAGAGATCTTTGAGGACTCTAGCAGCTCTTCAATGGCGCCCAAGAGACGAGCGGGAAAAGAAGTGGCGACTTCTGCGGCGGAGGGCGTTCCTCCTCCGGTCATCGAGCGACCTGTCGCTGGTAAGAAACTTTCCGATCTGATTAGAGAGTGGTCTCCATCCTTTGGAGCCGATACTCGGCCATTAGGACGATCAAATATGATCTGTCCTTATCAGGGAACTCGTTTCCCTTCAACTTCCCTATTTTGCTTGCACCAGGGAGGTAAGAACTGAACAGTTCTTCTTTGGGCTTTCGCACGAAGCCATAACTTGGGCCATCTCCGTACTGTTTGAGGAAAAGGACTTGAATAAGTCCTCTCAGTCATAATGACTTTTAACCATAATGCCCCTTTGATGACGTCAGCCCTTAGGGCTATGTCACTTCCTGCTTGAAGCTGGCGCTTTGGATATTTTCTGCAAAGATGCAGTCTTATCCATGAAGTGAAACTTTTTCAAAGCTATCGCCTTGCAGGCCCTGCTTGCTGGGCGAGGCTATGCTTAGTGAATTTTTATGCTTTCGCATCCACTTGATTGGTGAACTAATCATAGCTCATTTCTGTTTTTGCAGTGCATTACGCCTCCGGCCTTCAGAACAGTCTGTTCGGTGTAGCCAGTCGAGCAGGCGGAAGCATCAGCTTGCAGTTCTATGGGCAGGCTTCATTGTTCAGTGAGCCGAGCTCCCTTGTACGGGATACGCTCATCCAGGAGGGTCGTCCGCAGGCCATGCGGAGCATCTTGACTACGGCTCCACTTGAAGATATCGACCGTCAGGCTTACAGAAAGCCTGACTTCATGTTCGGGGATGCTGCACCAGATCCCGATCGCCAGCTGCAGGCCGGTGAAGGCCAATGGATCTTCCAGTTGGACGGCGAGAGATTCTATCTCCCGTCCTCTAAGCGGCATTTTGTTTTGTCTTCCTTTGCGAGCGCGACTCAGGCTCGGAAGATGGCGTGGGGCGTGAGCCTAAACGCCGAGTCTGTAAGTGTCGGGAGGTTGACATTCCAGTCCGGCTACTCGAGGGCGGGCCATCCTCGTAGCATAATGGGGCTATACCCTGGGAAGATATCGCGGGACCTTCCAGTAGGAGAGAACCCAGCTGCGGCGCCGACCTTTGGCACTCAGTTCTGCGAAGTTGACGGGAACTACCCCGCCACCGATTTCAGGACTCCCGGTTGGGTCCACCCTCCTAGATCGTGGTGGGCGGAGTTGACCAACTATATCCTCACCCATTTTGAGGGGGACTTAGAGAGGTTAAACCTCCATGAGGCCGTCAGGGCGACCTGCTACGGCATCGAGATGAAGGTGGCGTGCTTCTACGCCATCCTTGAGTTGTATTGCCCGGCCTCGGGGACTTTCTTCACCCCAGTTGGTGAGTTGGGTATGGCCCTGCACGAGATGCGGGAGATCTCTGCTTTGCCCTTCGGGTCTCTTCCATACGAAGAGTACTTTCCCTGTGAGGCGGAGCTGGCTATTCTGGAGAAGCAGGAGCCTGCTCTGCTCGAGACATACCGGGAATTGATGTGCCATTTGCACATTTGCTCCAGCATCCACACCGGTGGTAAAGGTAGCTCGAAGAGCTTGAAGAGCTGGGGGAACTACTTGTTCCCGGATATGACTAGTGCACCTGAGGCAGCTCATTGCGGAGTTGCTGAAGAAGACATCTTGGCAAGGATGGAGGTGCATGCTGAAAAGGACATCGTCGTGGCAGAAGATGATGGTCCTCTCGGGAAGGGTGATGTTCTTCGGAGCTTTCACCATCAGGCCCGTCGGCCTATGTCTCGCAAGGCGTTGCTGGCCGGCTTCTTAACCATCTGGTTAAAGAAATGTGTCGTGCCTTCTTCTTCGGGTGACATCGTCCATCCGACTGTGCTGCTGCCTGCCGTCCGCTTGGTTCATGGCCACCGTCTGGGTCTTCTCCCGGCCATGGTGTGTTGTATTCAGAGGGGCCTTCGTGCATTGACGGAGGCTTTCTGCAGGCCAATGGCGTCAAGGCGAGGGAAGGGTGCCGTCCTGCCTTGTGATGGACCCAATCCTAGGGTAGGTTTACCGTACACCTACTTGATGGCGTGGTTCGCCTTGCACTGCCCCAGTTTGATTGGAGCTGGGGAAGACCCTCCGCGGGGTGTTCAAACGGCGCTTCTCCGTCGCTTTGAAGGCCGTTCGTGGCAGAAAACTTATGTGGCCGAGGCCCGTAAGTTAGTGCGTCGTTATGACGCTTATAGCCTGTTCCGTTATTTTCCTCGCCTGCGAGGTGCAGGGTACAACAAGGAATTCCATGATGTGGAGTCAGGTCGGTCTCCCATGAGTCGGGGTGTTTTCGAGTGGCTGGTCTGTATCCGGCCCTCGCATTTGCTGTACAGGAGTGGGGATACCTGCTACCTGGAGCCCTACGTCCCGAGCCGGTTTGCCCGCCAATTTGGGTATGATCAGTTGTATGTGGGCAACCCCAATCCGGACCTGGCTTTCATGGGGAGCCTCATTGATGGGGCTCGTGCTTGGCGGTTTTTTACCGCGGATGACACTGGAGCGTGGCTACGCACGCCGCCGAGGGATCCCGGCCTTTGGACGACCCTGTGTTTCTGCCAATGGTATGCGGCTTCGAACTCCACACCTGCTAGGTTTAATGCCACCGTTCGGGTGTGAAGTTAATTTCTCATCGGATGAGGCAGAAGGCTTCTGATAAGATGGAGGGCAATGAGTCCGTGTTCCTGGCATAGAGGAGTTCATCGCTGTAGATGACAGCGGGGCTTCTGATGCGGGGAGCCCTTATTTCGAGGCAGAGACAAGGGCTGATGCCCACGAAGCTGATATTCGTGAAGCCGGGTCTGGTGTAGTGGGGACAGCTCCCTCACAACATGTGGAGGAAGTGGAAGAAGAGGACTCTGATGTCCACTTCAAAAGGAAGCGTGGGAGTGGATCCCGTAGGAAGTCGTCGGCGAAGAGGCCCCGTCGCCAGACTCCTACCATCGTGGTAGAGGGTGAGCTCTCTGCTGCGCCTCCTTCTGCTGCTCCATTAGTGGCTGAGCCGTCGGTTGCTGAACCGACTACTGGTAAGATTGGCCCCCATCTAATATGCCTTCAGCGCACTTTAAATAACTCATCATTTGCTTTTGTTGCAGGAGCTGAGGAGCAAGGGGAGCAAGGGGACCAGTATGATCCTCTATTTGCTTATGGAGCTGCTGCTGGTTCCTTTACTCGCCCGAAGGAATCTGGAGGTGATGCAGCCGACATTGGCCCGTCGGGCGCTGGGACTTCTAAGGAAGTCCTATGGCATCCAGCTCTACCGGGTGGTCTGCGGAGGAATCGGCGAGCAGGTCGGCTATCCGCGTTGATTCTGGCAAGAACTTCGCGATGGAACCCCTAGAGACTGATGAGGCTGACGAAGTAACATCAGCCTTTGGTAAAATGATGACCTTTTGATCTCCTCTTGTTTACTGCATCCGCTTTTTTGACCATGGCTTTGTTGCAGGTGTTCGGCCTCAAGATGCGTCGGCTTCGAAGGAAGCGGAGGGCCCTCCTAAGAGGTTAGAGGGCGAGTCGAGTGCTTCGACCGCGGCGGATGCTGCTGTGTTGGACGCGCTGTATGGCGACCTCCCCTCTTATCAGCCCATGACAACTGAGAGGTCGGGGGTTGTGGAGACGGCAGTCCCGGAGGTATCCTCACTCCCAATCACATCACCGAGTGAGGTGCCGGCAATTTTGCCCAGTGCGGGGCTGAGGGTGATCGCGGACCCTAGTTCCCCGACTTTGATTGTCGAGCCTGCTGTTCAGGAGGTGGTTGCCAGTCCTTCCTCCACGGTGGCTGGCGTGCTGGTGTCGCTGAGGACTCCGCCGAGGTCACCTTTGGCTTGCCCTGCTGCTGTCAATGTTCCCGCTTCTTCTTCTGCGGCGGTGTCGACTGGGTTGGTAGATTGCTCCGAGGTTGTCTCAAGGGTTGATGAAGCTGAGAATGACTTCATCGGTAATCTGGTCGACAGCTTCTATAACAGTTTGGAGCAGACTATCGGTCTAGTTTTGAAGGGCTCGCCTGTGCCATTTTCGAAGCTGAAGATGGTCCTCTCCCGTGGTATTGAGTGTATCCGGGACTTTGAGGGGTACCATCAAGCTGCTGCTCTAGAGCTCCTGGTAGATGACCTTGAGAAGGACGTGGAGGAATGGCGCCATTTCCATCGTTCCGACGCAGCGTCTTTGGCTGATGAACGGCTCACGCGTCTTGTCGCCCAGAGGCGCGAGGCTCAGCTCGCCGCTCAAGAGGCTGCTGAGGCTATCTCCTCTGACTTGAGGTCCTTGGAGACAGAGGAAGCAGAGGTTGGGAGTGCAATTGACGCTTCCAACAGTGCTCTTCTTGATGCTGAAGATAAGGTTAAGAGGGCTGAAGAGATGATCCGGAAGGCAAATCTCCTCTTATCCAAGGCTACACAGATGCGTCATGAAGAGTCTGCGCGGCTTAAGCAGCTCAGGGCTCGAAGTGAGGAACTGGCGGAGCGGAAGTCATCACAGAGGGCGACTTTGGCGGAGGTCGAGGCTCGTCTGGCTCAGGCGGTGGACTTCGATGAGGCTGAGCTAAGATCACAGGCGCTGGTCCAGGCTGCTGATGACAGGAGGACGAGGCTAGCTTCGCTCGGAGATCGGATCCGATCTTATCATGTACGCCTATAGGCTCCTCCATGTATCCCATCCCTTTTGGAATTTAATAAAATTCTTTCTTTTGTCGTCTGCTGTTTGGATAATGAGACATGATTGTCTGTTGGTTCAGAGGTCGCAATGACATAACCAATTGAGGGTTGTCAGTTCTCGAGGTCAGCCCTTTGCGGGGCTAAAAGGGAGATACTTGCCTTTTGTAAATGTCAGCAAGCATCGAGATTAAGACTTAGCTGTCTGCTGGTTCAGAGGTCGCGATGACGTAACCAATTGAGACGCCACTAAGCTCAATGATATATGAAACTTGGCTATCTGCCAGTTCAGAGATCGCAATGACGTAACTGGTTGAGAAGCCACCAAGCTTCGAAATAGGTGATACTCGTCTTTTGTAAATGTCAACGAGTATCGAGACCTGTCTTTTGTAAATGTCAACAGGACTCGAGATTGAGACTTAGCTGTCTGCTGGTTCAGAGGTCGCAATGACGTAACCAATTGAGACGCCACTAAGCTCAATGGTAGATGAGACTTGGCTATCTGCCGGTTCATAGGTCGCAATGACGTAACTGGTTGAGAAGCCACCAAGCTCAAAATAGGTGATACTCGTCTTTTGTAAATGTCAACGAGTATCGAGACCTGTCTTTTGTAAATGTCAACAGGACTCGAGATTGAGACTTAGCTGTCTGCTGGTTCAGAGGTCGCAATGACGTAACCAATTGAGACGCCACTAAGCTCAATGGTAGATGAGACTTGGCTATCTGCCGGTTCAGAGGTCGCAATGACGTAACTGGTTGAGAAGCCACCAAGCTCAAAATAGGTGATACTCGTCTTTTGTAAATGTCAACGAGTATCGAGACCTGTCTTTTGTAAATGTCAACAGGACTCGAGATTGAGACTTAGCTGTCTGCTGGTTCAGAGGTCGCGATGACGTAACCAATTGAGACGCCACTAAGCTCAATGATATATGAAACTTGGCTATCTGCCAGTTCAGAGGTCGCAATGACGTAACTGGTTGAGAAGCCACCAAGCTTCGAAATAGGTGATACTCGTCTTTTGTAAATGTCAACGAGTATCGAGACCTGTCTTTTGTAAATGTCAACAGGACTCGAGATTGAGACTTAGCTGTCTGCTGGTTCAGAGGTCGCAATGACGTAACCAATTGAGACGCCACTAAGCTCAATGGTAGATGAGACTTGGCTATCTGCCGGTTCAGAGGTCGCAATGACGTAACTGGTTGAGAAGCCACCAAGCTCAAAATAGGTGATACTCGTCTTTTGTAAATGTCAACGAGTATCGAGACCTGTCTTTTGTAAATGTCAACAGGACTCGGGATTGAGACTTAGCTGTCTGCTGGTTCAGAGGTCGCAATGACGTAACTAATTGAGACGCCACTAAGCTCAATGGTAGATGAGACTTGGCTATCTGTCGGTTCAGAGGTCGCAATGACGTAACTGGTTGAGAAGCCACCAAGCTCAAAATAGGTGATACTCGTCTTTTGTAAATGTCAACGAGTATCGAGACCTGTCTTTTGTAAATGTCAACAGGACTCGGGATTGAGACTTAGCTGTCTGCTGGTTCAGAGGTCGCAATGACGTAACCAATTGAGACGCCACTAAGCTCAAAATTGCAATGGAGTTTGGGAAAAGTCTCGTTTTCGCGGGAGAAACGAGAGAATCACTGTCATAGGTTTAATGTTAACATAACAGCGGAATATGTATGGTCCTACCATTCTATGGATGAGAATTGATAAGTGACTTTGGAGGTCTCGCTCTCATGAGGAGAAATGAGGGGACTGCTGTCATAGGTTTAATGTTAACGTAACAGCGGAATATATGGCCTTACCATTCTATGGATGAGAATTGGCAAGTGACTCTGGAGAGGGAATCAAGTGGGAGCAGGTCCCTTGGGATTTTAAGCAAACCCCCAGCTACCAACAGGTTTGATATGCTTGGAGAAAGAGAGAGGCTCTCTTTGTGCGTATTCCGGACGCGCGGGTCTCGATCAGAGGTGTAATGTTAACATGATCGAGAGCAAGATCCTTGATTAAGGATAATACTTCTTTAAGAATTTGCCATTGATCGGCATCATGAGGAGGTCGCCATCTGCAGTTGTAAGGCGGTATGCTCCGTTTGAATAGACTGTCTCTATCACAAACGGTCCTTCCCATTTAGGTTGAAATTTGCCTTTAGTCTTGTGCGTCATAATCATCGGTCGTCTGACGGCTAAGACCAAATCTCCTTTCTGGAAGATTCTTTGCTTAACCTTCTTATTGAAGGCTTTTGACATCCGAGCCTGATATAGCTCGATGTGTTGCTGAGCTTGCAGCCGCTTCTCGTCCAGGGCTTCGAGCTCTTGAAGACGCAAGCGATCATTGTCTTCTGATGTCATCTTAGTAGTCAAGGCTACCCGCAATGATGGCACCTGGATTTCCAATGGGATGACCGCTTCGCACCCATATACCAGGGAGAAAGGCGTATTGCCTGTCGGTGTCCGAACCGTAGTCCGGTAGGCCCAAAGGCATTCACCGAGCTTTTCGTCCCAATCTCGCTTGTTCGAGGAGACAAACTTCTTGAGCAGCTTGATGATTGTCTTGTTAAATGCCTCTGCCAAGCCGTTGGCGGCAGGATTGTAGGCGGTTGAAGCCACATTCTGAATTCGGTATTTATCGCAGAACCGATAGAACCCTTGGCTTACGAATTGGGGACCATTGTCATGGATGATCCGTCTGGGTACACCAAATCGATGGATGACATGGTGTTTGATGAAGGTAACCAGATTGGAGGTTTTAACTTCGGCCAACGGTGTGGCCTCTGCCCATTTTGAGAAGTAATCGGTTATTGCCAGGATAAACCGGTGACCTTTTGCTGAAGAGGGACTGATTGGCCCTACGACATCGATTCCCCATGCTTCAAATGGCCATGAAGCAGCAGTAGGGTGGAGCAATTCTGAAGGTTGGTGTATGAAGTCTGCATGGACCTGGCACGCCTTGCACCTTCGTGCATATTGGGTGGCATCGGCCACATGGTCGGCCAGTAGTACCCAAGTCTGTGCAGCCTGTCTTTAAGCTTTGGACCCGGCTGGTAAACTCCGCAAATGCCATCATGTGCTTCTTTAAGCACTTCCTGTGCCTCTGAATGAGAGAGACAACGGAGGAGGACACCGTCATATGAACGACGATAGAGTGTCTTCGAAGTAGGATCATAGTGGAAACGGAGCGACCTTCGTCTGATGGACGCCGCTTCTTTGGGATCGTCTGGAAGCAGACCGTGCAGAGCGTAGTCAATGAGAGGGAAGCGCCAATCCCTCGGCTCAAGACCCACGGAGGTATTATGGACCTCTTGGATCCTTAGCATATGCTTGGAACATACGAGATGCCGGGTTGCGACTGTGAGGTGATACTCGGTGTCGGCCGGTAAGGCTAGCGTTGTCGCTAATGCAGCGAGAGCATCCGCCTTGGTATTTTGGGATCGGGACACATGCCCGATGTAGAAGCCTTCAAATAAGCTAGCCAATTCGATGGCTGTATGATAATAAGGCACCAAGTCCTCATGGCGGACTTCATATTGGCCTTTGACTTGACTGATGACCAGCTTTGAATCGCCGTAAGCTTCGAGGTAGCGTACCCCCATTCCCCGGGCGAGCTGGAGGCCAATGAGCAGAGCATTATATTCCGCTACATTATTAGAGCATGATTCTGTCAAGGAGAATGCTCTGGGAAGGATATGATCCTGTGGGGAGATGAACACAACCCCCACTCCGGCAATAATCTTCCCTTTGTGGCCCATCCGCGATGCTCCGTCGAAGAACATCTGCCACACTTCCTCTGCTGAGGTTGCATTAGACTCGAAGACTTCATCAGGGATGTCTTCGTGAAGTTTTGGATGTTCTGGAACTGGATGAGCAGCTAAGAACTCTGCAAGGGCCTGGCCTTTAACTGCCTTCTGAGGAGTAAAGGTCATGTCGTATTGAGACAACAGAAGTGCCCATTTAGCCAACCTTGAATTCAGCGACCCTGGCTTCGTCATGAGAAGACGTAAAGGGTTCACCCTGGAGATGACATGTATGGTTTGGCCAACCAAATAATGTCGTGTCTTCTGGACAGCGAAGACGAGAGCTAAACACTCTTTCTCAATAGGATTGTAGCGAGATTCCGCTCCTATGAGAGTCCTGCTCAGATAATAAATGGCCTGCTCATGGCCATTGTCGTCCTTCTGAGCGAGGAGGGCACCGAGGGAATAGTCCAGAGCTTTTACATAAAGCAAGAATGGTTTCCCTGATGTAGGGGCCACTAAGACCGAAGGTTTTGTGAGATACCTCTTAATGTCTTCATAAGCTTCTTGACAGGCTTGGTCCCATATGAAGGCAGTACCCTTTTTCATGAGACGGGTAAAGGGCTGGCAACGGCCCGAAAGATTTGCTATGAATCTTCTGATGTAGGCTAATCTGCCTTGCAAGCCTCGGAGCTCTTTGAGGTTCCTCGGTGGATGCATGTCAGAAAGGACTCCGAGTTGGCCAGCGCATCTCTGAGTGCCTCTCTTGTCTCTTTAGAGAGACGAAGGAGCTCGTGTATTGTGATACGAGCCGGGATATTGGCTAAGTGGGCCAATATATCAAAGCGAAAGGGCGTGGCTAACCCTTGGCCTGGCGGTTTCTTCAACACATGATCGAACCGCACTTCCTTAGGCTTCTCTTTCCCTTTGGTCAGAACTGGAGCGGATGTCGGCATTGGTACTGACGTCGTTTGCTGTTGTATCTTGTCAGTAGACTTGTCATACTGCCTTAAGTATGACTTTCCAGACCGGGTGCCCGTCTGTTGAGGTGCATCTGCCTGCGCTGTACAGGCATGCTTCTCTTCTTCTGAATCGCTGAGGGAAGCCGAAGTAAGATTACCATCATCTGGCAGGACAGAGATGACATTGCAGGACTTGCCCTTTTTGCTGGAGTCCTTCGACTCCGCTGTACGTCTTGGACGAGGTCAGGGTGTATCCACATAACTTCCCCTGTCTCCAATATCAAGGGGACGAGACCCTTGTCATCTTTAGCTATGGTTGAAGAATGCTTGACTTCCAACCATGGTGTGGGGGCTGGATAGGTCCCGTCGGGAACTGTGACCTTCTGAGCAGTGCCGAACTCAAGAGTCACCATATTGGCAGTGACTTTCTTCTGTTCCGTCTTCAATGTGAGGACTCCGGCGTCGACCAAAGCTTGAATTCTATCCTTGAGAACATAGCACTTGTCAGTAGGATGGTGGATCATCCTGTGGTAGAGGCAGTATTTAGGGTCGTTTGTACGCCCTATCTCATTGGGACGCCGAGCCGGTAGCTTCATTTTGTTCCCTTTGTGGAGCAGATGGAATATCGTGACCACCTGATCATCTCTGAAGGAGTACTGCTTCGGAGGAAACTTGGGCTCTTGGCTGTTGACGCCGCTCTTCTTGGCCTTTGACTGCATGTCCCCGGTCAGCTCGACGGACATAATTTCCTTCCCTTTAGCTTGGGAAGACTGCGGGAGATCGCTACGCCCTTTGTTGTTCGCGCCCCATTTGCTTCTAGGGGCGGATGGCTCGAACTTCTTAGCCGATTTCTCGGCTATCTCAGCTTGTTCGACCAATTCCTTCCAAGTATGGGCTTTGACAGCCCCCATGCGGACTTCTACTTGATCCAAGAAGTTGTGCCTGCATGTCTGTAAGAGCATAGGTAATGGCATCCCTGCTGGGCACATCAGAGATAGATTTCTGAACCGCTCAATGTATTCACGGACAGATTCGCCTTTCCTCTGCACAGTGGAAAGGAGCTTGTTCATGGTTACTTCGGTGTCATCCTCATAGAAGCGAGAGAGGAACCGAGTTTCCAGGTCGACCCAGGAGTTGATAGAGCCCTGAGGAAGGCTTCGGAACCAGTCGAATGCCACCCATTTCAAGGTGCCGATGAACAACCTAGCCAAGATGGCGTCGTTGCTTAGAACATTACCGGTCTGGGACCGAAAATAGTAGATGTGCTGATTGGGCGAGCTCTTACCATCATACGTATGCAACGTTGGTGGTTTGAACTTTGGCGGATATGGCACCGAATCCCACTCCAGCGGATAAGGACGGACTGCCCCTACCTTCTTTAATTCATCCCTCTGAGCTAGGGATGCGATTTGAGCTTGAAGGCCTTTAAGGACTTCGGCATCCAGGGAAGAGCCTCACTTAGATTTCTCCGTCTTGGGCATTGCTGAGATGTCCCTCCTCGTCATGATTACTCCCGTATCATCATTCCGGTTGCTGAGGAGCTGAGCGAGCATCTGTTGAATATTGTCCAGGGCCTCTTGCTGAGTTCTAGAGGTCTGCTCCTGAGCTTCCAAACGCTGACGAAGATCGTTATCGGCCATATTAACCGATGCTTTGTCCGTTCGCACAGAACTGACTGTTGCTGAAGAGGCATACCCGCTGTCTTCATCTTCTCCATCAGATGATTGGGGTGATCGCCTGGACTGTGGCGAGATCAGGGCCTTTGAGGAAGAAGGCTGCTCATAATTATAGGGTATCGCTACCCTGGATCTGGTGTTTCGGAAAATACCTTCTTCGCGCACCAAGACTTCACCTAAGCCCGGGCTATAATCTGGATCTGGGGAGCCGAAAGGGGTACCATCAGATGTATGACTTTCCCTGTGTCGCTCTCGTCCTCTTCCGGTCATGTTGACGGACGCGAAGGCTGGGCCTCGTGAAGCGCTCCTTTCATGATGCTTCTTTATGGCACGTGCGGACAACCGGTCAAACACCGATTGACGGTGCGGAGGTGCCACCTTGATTGGATATTGCCGACAATGGGCTGAATGGATTGTCACAAGTCGGCATCCTCTTTGACAACAAGGGGAAGTGGTTTGGAGAGACTCCAATTCCCACTTGTTTGCCAAGAATTGTCGCAGGTTAGGCTCAACAGAGCCTGAACAACCCCGTGGAGAGGCCTTTCTGGAGCGTTCAAGGGATGATGCTCCGTTCTTCTTATCCCTGCAGAAGGGATTAGTACTGAATAGTACTTTGGCGCTAGCTTCGCCGACAGGTGCGAGCTTAGTGCCTGATGATTGGGGAGCGGAGCACGCTGTGGTGCTTTGCCCGCTATTCTGCTGCGAAGGGGATCAACCTCAGATAACACTGCGGTCTTAGCCTTGCGGCCGCGAACCCAGTGAATTTGTTGTGGTACAATAGCTTCGCTTGTGCGAGCGAGGCTAACAGGAGGCTTTGCTGCCCTTGATTCAGGTGACGGTATGATTGCCGTCGTGACTTCATGGCTGGCAGCATCGTCAGGGCAGATGGGCATCTTACCCTTTTCTTCGCGGGAGAGGCGCAGTCTCGGCATGACTACTCCGGGAGCTTTGGTTGAAGACTCCTGTTTAGGCTTCCATATCAGCCTTGACAGGGGACGCCTAGGTTCGCAAGGAACCTGAATAGCCACAAGCGGGGCTGTGGGGTGCTGGCAAGATTCTGCCTCTGGTTTCTGATTTGAAACCTTGGTCGTGAAGACCTTCCCGTGCTTCCGTGCTCGAAGCGTCAGGCCACCCCCAGAGAGGACTTCTTCAAATCTTCCTTGATCGATCTGGATAACCAGGTTCTCAAAAGTGCAGGATCTGGGCTGCGGGCATGTTTCCTTGTTGCGCCAGAGAACTGCGGCAGGTTTGCAGAGAACCTTTTCCGTCTCCGCAGAGACTTTGCTTGAAGATTTAGCCAGAGAAGATCTGGCTGCACCGGCTTTTCTGAATTCAGAGATAGACCCGAAGGTCTGTTCGTCGCATTGCGACACTTGATTCTCAGCAGAGGAGAATACAGTCCCCAGCGGAGTCGCCATCTTGTTTTCCATTATGTTTGCAAAGGGGGAAAACTTACAAATAAAAGTTTGAGGAGCTAAATTACAAGTATTCTCAAAAGATTACAAGTAGATCTCCTCAGAAATTCTGGAAAAATGTGCCGATAGAAGTCTGGTCAGCGCGCGACCACTTTGTCCCTTTGACGATGCGAGCGATGAGATTCCCTTCTCGCCTGGTTCGGGGAATCAGAGAACAGAAGGTTGGTAGAACCCTCTTGCTGCTTCTCAAAATCGCCTTCGATAAGGAATTCCTTCTCGCCTGGTTCCGGAGATTCCTTGAGAGGAAGGACGACGTTAGGGTATCAACACCCTGATTAGAGAAAGCAATTCTCTAAAAAGTCTCTGAATTCGAGAGCGCGCGGTGCGTCGTGAAAAAGCCTCTGCTTGTGGAGTCTTCTCTCTCTTTTTTTTTATCGATCGATCTCTCTTGCGTCCGTCTGCGTGTATGCCCCCCTCCTCTCTTTTTTTTTTGTACCCTTGATGGGCTATTTATAGGGAGAGCAAGGGTATAACCGTCCCTTGAAGATATGAAAACAGATTGAATCAAATCTGTTTAAATCTGAAAGTAGCCTTACTGCGAGGCTAGGATTGGCAGGTCGGTTGATCTGTTTTGATCCTTTCCATATTGTTAGGAGATTCTCCTTGATCCTCTTACTCGTTTCAAGAGAGTCAAGAGATTGCGGCAATCACCTGCCATATTTGAATCCCGATTGGATTTGATTAGATTGAATCCGATCTCATCAGGAGATTTTGATTGGTCAAAGGTTTACCATAGCAGGCTGATAGCGGAGCTGCCCGCTTTGAAGCTCATAGCGGAGCTAGAGGCAATCCTTAGCGAAGTCCGAAAAGAGGCTTTTCGGCGAAGCTATCAGTTAGCTTCCTGGCGATGCTCTAGATGATGCTAGCCTCTCAAACGAGGCTATCTCCTTGGGCTAATGCAATGCTAAATGCTAGCATCTTAGACCTGCTGAGGTCTATTTAGAAACGTCCTGGCTCACTGCTCTGCTTGCTGGATCAGTGGAGTCCAAACCGCTCCCTTGTCCCTTGGAGGTGGGTGAAAACTGGTCTTCAGCTCGTCTGTCCCTTGTCTTTTGTAAATGTCAACAAGTTTAGACATCGTTCGGACCAATGAGAATCTTGTCTTTTTTAAGTGTCAACACCTATGTGAGTATAGAGTTGGGTCGGCTCTTTGGGAATCTCTATGGAGGCTGTTATTCCCTAAAGATACTCTCTGAAACCAAGAATGTCCAGGGCCAAAACGGACACAACCGAGAACCAAAGTTGATTTGGAAAGTTACTGTGTGAAGCTTATTGACTTGGCTTACACTAACGGCTAACAGTTCAAGACCTAGTTCACTGATTAGCCAGTAAGTCCGATAAAGCTTTCGCTATGGAAGGTTCAAGACCTAGTTCACCTATCCTTATGCAGTTTCTTTTCTCAAGTACCTTTCACAATAGAGTCAGTCTCTTTGTGTGTCATTTCCTTGAATCTCCATTCATTGTGGGGGATTGTTGGAATTGAAGAATATGAAGGCGAATCTTCGAGTTGAATTATGGCGAGATCCGTTGATCGAATCAACTGGATGATGGTTGGAGTGTGTTCTCCTTCCATTGGGGATGAACGTGGTATATTCACATGTTCAATTCCGACTTCGAATGAATGAGATATTCAAGTCCAAAGATTGCCTAATTCAAAGCCAAAACGGGACTAAAGGTAGCTAAAAGCATTTATTCCCACATTGGCCAGGGGATGGAAGTTTGTGGTGTATAAATAGAGAAAATTGAGAACAAAGGCGTGCCCTTTGGGTACTTGGAGTTTTCGCGCGCGAAAAGGAGGGAATTATGCTCGCACATGCGCGCGCGCCGCGCCGCCGCCGCGGCGGCTGGCCGGCGCCGGCGCCGGTGCCGGGCCGGGCGCGGGCTCGGGACCGGGCTCGGGTCCGGGTCTGGGTTCGGGTTCCCTACCTGGCCTGGTTCTTTTTGAATCGGGTCTGGAAGTATGGGCCGAACCGGACCGGACCCGCTCCGCTGTCAGGTTGCGAACCTGTTGGACTGCCAACAGTCGCGAACTAATTGGACTGCCAACGGGTGCAAACCAGTTGGACTGCCAACAGTCGTGAACCAATTGGACTGCTAACGGGTGCAAACCAGTTGGACTGCCAAAGGTTGCGAACCAGTTGGACGCCCAAAGGTTGCAATGGTTGAGTCGAAAGGTTGCAATCTTTCAGTCCTGTTGGCCCCTCCTGGAGTGCTATATAAAGCACTCCAAACTCTCAATTGAAACACACAGAAAACACCAACAACAACACCAATCTTCTCTTCTCTCTCTGAATTCTGAATTGCAAATTAAGTTTTGCATTCTGAATTGCAAAGTAGAGTTCTGAAGTGAAGTGACTTCCAAAAGGGAGTTCTGAAGTGACTTCCAAACGGGAAGTGGGAAATCCGTAACTCGGTTTCCGAAGCGACTTCCAACGGAGATTCTGCAAAATTCGTTCTGAAAGAAGGATTAGAAAATTCAACAGATTCTTTTATAGAATTGTTGTCTGAATCTAAGACTTCTGAAGAAGAATATTCTTCAACCTTCCATCGTCCTCAACAGTGGGTGCTCCTCCAAAGAGTAAAGGCAAATATTCAGTTAAAATTTGTCCTTGTACCGCTGCTTCAACGATCCTGTGAAGGTACTGGTTGACTACGGTTCGACCGTACGGTGATTTGGTAGTGCTATCCAAATACCGTGAAAGAGTGTTGTATCTTGGGAGACCAGCGTCCATTATCCCGTTAGCACCGGTGCGGGGGACGTAATTGTCTTAAGGAGATTCGCTATAAGCGTACCTCACTCTAAATACTGTATAAGTGGATTAAGTCCTTTATACAGGGGATATACTTTACAGTATATCGAGACTGACTTAGATTCAGTCTCATTGGTGCTTTAACCAAGGAAGGAAATTGAAAGGTGGTTCTTAAATTAAGGAACGTTCTATTGAACGGAAAACCTCCCACCTGATATTTGCCGACCTGGCCAATTAGATTGTTGATATCTCAGTGATCTTGATTAGTTGTCAGATTGATTCTTGTTAAGCAGAATATCCAACAATATACCCGCAATAGTGATAGAAGTCCAAGTTTGTCACTGACCATTGGCCATTAATCATAATTTTGCTGACACGCTAATGCTGACCGCATGAGAAGATTCTTATACGTTGAAATACTCTAAAATGCGTCGCATAAGATGATTCTGGTATCTTTCTGAATTTGTTCCGTGTGTTGCAAACTATTATTCACAATGAACTCTTGGGTGCAGGGCTGAGGTTGGTGTACTGCATGTTCATGAAAACACCAAGGATTCAGACGACATCGTGTTTGGAATATGTCATTAGATAATATGCAGCATTGTCCAATCTGAGGTATAATTCTGTCTCTGTGCATGTGATGTGGTGCTATTTATTTGGCAAGAGTTTCACTGTAGGTATCACTAATGGCAACAGTTTTGCTTCAGGTTATGCTGGGATGGTTCGATACAGCACATGGAACGTCTTAAGTGGTATATGGGCCTCACATTCGCCATCTCATAGCTGATGTAAGATGTCAACAAAGTCTAAACTTAACAGCTATATAAGTCTTTTGTTGGGAAAAAGAAAAAAAAAAAAAAGAAATCAGAAATCTGCAAGCAAATCGACAGCAGATGGAGAACCGGGTTTCTGCTGTGATCAATTTTTTGCACTCTGATTATGCACATTTGAGAACTCTGTATTGACGATTTTGTATTATTTATAAAGTTTTTTAAAGCTAATATTGTTTGATGTATAGGCTCTCATGTCAAGAAGTTTGATTCAAGCGTTGTACCTGCTGTAGAAGCAGAAAAGAGTAGAAATAAGGGACTAAAAAAGCCTCCGCTGCGACCAAGGAAACTGCTTTAAGGTGCCATTGATTTAATTCTCCTTTAATTCTCCATGGTTAAAACTTGGAGAGATAATCTCAGTTATGTCCAAGGATTATACAAAAACAAAAAGAAAACAATAAAAAAACAAAGAGAAAAGATATTTTAATTATTCTGATACTAGGGCAAAAGCTAGATTTGCCATCTGCTGCGTACTTGCACTCGGCCGCATCCCATTGATCCATCCTTCAATTTTCAAATTTTGTTGCCATGATTGAGCTCAAGCACAAGCAGAAATTTCTCAAATATGACCGTCCTAAAAATAAATATTTGAGCTTATTTAATAACACCATATAATCCAACAACATTTTTTTTTCTTCCAAGAAACAGATTCTAGAATGCCTTGACAATTGCAAAAAACTCTTACCAGTGGCTCTCAGTTAAGAAGCCTTACAGAACAGAGAAAATAAAAGTAAAAGAAATGCCCATCATATCCTGCTAGATAACAACCTTTATGTTCTCTCTTGCTAGCAAACTCTCTGATAGCATTGCCAAGACCATCATGCAGATGTAGAAAAAGATTAATGAACAAAAAGGCGAAAAAATATACACAAAATATTTCACAGCACTCGGGAAAACTAATGCAAAGTCGTCCGATTCCTGACTGATGCAAAAGGTCTCAGGCGTAGAAGAACATGAACATCTCTTACTTCAGCTTCATCGGCTGCTGTGCTCCACTTCTCATCATTGTACAGAATTCCTCATAGTTGATCCTTCCATCCTGCATTACGATACACAAGTAATTCAATATCATCCAATCTTATCTTGTAATATGCGTGAAATCCAATCTTAGAAAGGGCTTACGTTATCTGAATCAACTTCGGATATTATATCCTTGATTGTGGCATCATCACCCAATCCATGCTCCTTCATGGCCGATTCCAACTCGTCCCTAGTAATGAACCTGAAAAGGAGAATTGGATGAGAAAATTTCAGAGCAAATCCCTCATCACATCACTCCCCAAAGCTGACGTAGTCTAATCAGATCAACTGTGGAAAGCAATTCTTACTTTCTTTTTTTTTAAACCAGTTTTTCTTTTTCTTTTTTTTTTGAGAAAAAGCAATTAACAGCCCAAATAGTTAAAAAGGTTCAGATTGATGACAACTCACCCACTATTATCCTTATCGAAATATTGGAAGGCTTTGAATAAATGTTCATCTCTTTCCAATCTGTGCCTATGCATTGTAGCAGTTATGAACTCAATGTAATCTATAGACCCATTACCATCGACATCAGCCTGAAAGAGATCACAGATTTATTAATTGTTGGAAGAGACACAAGCAAGAAAACCATAAAACAAAAGAAAAGGGACATTTCATCTTACAGCTTCCATGAGTTGCTTTACTTCAGCCTCTGAGAGCTTTGAACCAAGTCGAGCCAAGCCAGATCTGAGCTCTTCATATGTGATCGTACCACTATTGTCAGTGTCCATATTGGTAAACATCTGTTTGAGCCCTTTGATTTCTTCTTCAGAAAGATTCTCAGCAATAACCTGAAAATGTTTAAGATCATCATGTACTGCAAGAAGAGTATGCTAGTTTGAAGAGGGAGAATATATGGACTACCACCTTCAGAGCCATCTTCTTTAGCTTGTTCATTGCTCTGAATTGCTTCATCCTGGAGAGGACCGCACTGTCTATAGGTTTATCAGATGCCCCACCTTCTTTAACCCATGGATGATCTGGGTAGAAGTTCGTCGTACCATCAAACAATATTCAGTAAGCGGTTATTATTTTTGCATCATATATTTTATGAAAATATAGATACAAACCAAGGACTTGGGCTGCAGTAATTCGTTTCCTTGGATCCTGGGTCAGCATCTTCCTGATTAAATCTTTAGCACTATCTGATATAGATGGCCACGGTGAACTTTCAAAGTCAATATCGCCTTGCAATATAGCGTCAATATTCCTTTCTCAGTTTCTGCAAAGCCAAAACATACAGCAATTAGCAGAAAGAAATTTAAATCACATGCAGGGCCTCTTTAACCAAATTCAAAGAATCTTCAATCCAGAAAAATAGGTTCTGTGGACAAAAATAAGTTTGAAATCTAATCTTACCAGCCCAGAATGGAGGTACACCACTGAGAAGAATGTACAAGATAATGCCTGCACTCCATATGTCTATTTCTTTTCCATAATTGCGTCTTAGAACTTCGGGAGCAACATAGTAAGCACTTCCAACTATATCTCTGTACACTTTTCCTGCAATGAGCTCCAATAACAAAAATCAATTATTTATGTTGTAGTCATAACGTACTAAAATTACAAGATACAGAAACATAGCAAATAAAAAGTTGTGTACGGTACAAACCATCCAGTTTCTAAACCATAGCAACATAAGAAGGCTGAAATCCAATGAGATGTAAACAATGCATACACATGGATCTCATAATCAGAGACACAGGTAGTAGGCGTAGTTACAATTCAAAAAAAATGAGTTTGGTGGCTATAGTAAGGATTGTAAAGTCCGCTGAGATGTAATGATCTAGTTGTTAAACATGGGAAGTTATTTCCAGAATTATCAAGCATGATATTTTACAGTCTTACAAGCATAAGTTCCATCGTGTTTTCCTCTAGACTGAGATTATTTTATAAGCATCCAATGGGTAGTTTATATTGCAGACAAAACCACAGATAAAGTATATCAGCAATCAATGTTTTGTACTGAACATAGGACATGTGTTTGGGAACTAATAATGTTACGGGAATAATCTGTATCGCACTCAACCACCCTGCGACAACTTGGCTTCTTTGTCTCTTTCCAGTTTATCTCTAAAACAATACAAACTTTATGTGATGATGGACCTCCTTTTTGTATTCTGGACCATCAAGGGCATAAAATATCCAATGACTTGCAGGTTTAGCATAATTCTGTGAGGGAAAACTATGTTCCCAGTTCATTCTCTTAAATCAAGTTGACAGAATATTTCTATTATAGTAAAACCAAATACTAATTTATTTTGTCCTGGAAAATTTTAAAGATGCAGCAGGTATAATACAAGATCTCAGTTTACAGTAATGATTCTATATATTTGATTGAACTAATAAACTAATATGCTAAAGATCAGGCTGGAATTTGTCTCTGAGAATGGACATGTTAGTTTTGATTGGGTGTTTAGTTTAGGATTAGATCCGGTACTAGATAAATTGTGCAAGTGAGACTAGCGAGTATATGCAGAGGATTAAGATTTTGAGGGAACACGGGATTAAAATTTAACCAACAAGAGTCTAGGAACAATTATTCCTCAGACTTTCTAAACCATACTTGAATCTGAAGCACCATCTCCTGTTCCACTTACTTGCAGCATTTAAGGACTAAAGTAAGTATTTAAAATCATGACCCAGCAGAAAACATGTTCATGATCAACCTGAGTTTACCTGACCTGAAACAGAAATGATTTCAACCTTAAACTTTTGGAATTGTGTTGGATTGAGATTCAACTATAGGATTTCTCCTACTTGTGAAAATTCAAGTACATGAGAGATTAGCATGCAAGTCATTTCAAAAAGGGTACTTGGTCATCAGAATTCCCGGAAGAATAAGAGAGATCCAAATGCAGGATCCAAACTGTTTGTATGATAGAATTAGAAACCATAATAAAACACCATTACTTAATCCCATTTCTAGGCTGTTTCAAAGCAAAAATTAACTTAAGAATGCCCCAGAATAGGGGAATGAAATTTTGGAGTGCATTTATCGTACTTTCGAGATAAATTAACAAAGGGAGGCAGAAACCAATAGCTACATTTAGTAGGATGAAGGATTATAAGGAAATATATATTAAAATGATTGCTGAAGCAGTTCTTAGAGAATACAAATTAATTAACACCATACAAAAAATGGTAAGAGATTCAAAAGTAATCAAGCAAAGTAATTTTTCTCCACAATATAAACAGTAAAAAATACGAGTGACAACAAAGGTTTCAGAAAACAATAAAAAAACTAAAATGGATGAGAATAAAGCAACCTAATGTAAATCTTGCATGGGTTGCGCTGACCAGAACACAACTTAGTTTCTTTTTATTGAAAAGAAATGAGTATGAGAGTAGGAAGCACAAGATGTAGAACAATTCTGGTGTGTCATATTGAAAATTATATTGTTTGGAGATCCAAGAAGGACATTTCAAAAACTACTAGACAAGGACAGTACATCTATTGTAAGAAGATTACACTTAGGAACAATGAAGTTCTAGCACAAACCAATTTATAGAAATTAATTAGAGATCAATTTGAAGATGGACATGATAAAGTATTGAAAGAAGTTGAAATATCAGCTATACTTAGAGAAGAACCGTAAGAAACTGTCAGCTGATTTAATTGATTAACTTGTTAAGTAAGATATATATAATCAGATTGCTGATGAGTAGACAGGCATTCTGGTAAGTAAATGAAATACAGAATGTAGAAAATTGTAAAGTATGTCTAATGACAAAAATTTTGAGGGAAAAAATTGCATGAATCATTCTAAATGATACAAAAATGAAATTCAATGGCATTCAATATTGACAACCACAGCGTGGGAAGGGGCCATAAGGTGGTCGTACTATTGCCATTTGATTTCAAAATTTTCAATACAAGAGACCGAAGAAATAGATGAAGGAATGTAAGTGAATAAACTGAGGTAAAAAAAGTGAGGTGACTAGGGGGATATATGATTGCCCTGTGGAGTTAACTGCAGAGGAGAACAAATTTGGTGTGACACATAGTTCAGGATTTGATTATCTCGACACACATGCCTAAAGATCTGTCCAATATGGATCTAAATTAAGAAAAATGCACAACAATAAGGGTTCTAATTAACAGTATAGAAGGGATTTTGCATCAGCACCAACTGAAACTATTAGATGGATGAACCCAATCCCTATGCATATTGAAACATGATCTAGTATGCCCAGATTAAATTGGTACTAAACGTATCATAAGTTCAGCAGTTGTTTACTAAATTTTATTCCCTTCACTTCTTGTTACCTCAAATTTGTCATTTTCTATGAGCGGACAACTACGGGGCTGTTTGGATGCATAGGGAAGTGAGGAAGTGGGAGGCGTCATTTCCCACTTCCATTGTCCATCCAACACCAGAAAAGAAAAATGGGAAAACCCCTTTCCTTTTCCCTTTTCTTTTTACACCTCTCTTTTATACAACCATTTCCCCACTTCCAAGGTGCTACAGTTAATTTTGTAGTCATTTAAATCTCATTTGTAATAAGTTGTAACTCAAAACAGTTAATTTTGTGGTCATATAAATCACACTTGCATTCTGATTTCAGTCCAATTTTTTCATAATTAATTTTAATTTTAATATTATTTTGCAGTCAACTCTGTGGTCAACTTTTCCACTTCCACTTCCACTTTCACATTACCATCCAAATACCGGAATAGACATAACATTTTTCAAATCACACTTCCCAACAACATTCAAATACCGGAAAACTTACTAACCAATTCTCAAGTTCCGAAGGGAACTATTACTACTTCCTCACTTTCTCACTTCCACCCCTAACCAAACAGCCCCTACATTGAACAAATGGGGCATTATAGAGAGAGGACTACAAATGACACAGCACCTTCAAGAACTACCAGATCTTGAATGTTCATGATATTGAACATTATACCTAACCATTCAAGTTGATGTCCCAAGTTCACGGCAGGAAACAAAGATCCTCAAAAAAGATTAAAAAAGAAAAGAGAAAACAAAATCACCGGCATCCCACCGTCAAACAAAAAAGAGAAAGGAAAGAAAAAAGAAAAAAAAAACTTCATCCTTTCAACTTCCATCTTGCATCAATTTTCAATTCTTTCCTCCCTTCTCAACACAATCGAGGCTAAAAACATAGAACTACTAGAAATGATTATAGAACAAATGGATCATAGAGAACTACCATGTATAAGGTCATCAGATTTGTGCCAAAAAGATCTGGAGAGATTCAAAGGAAGATGGGGTGCATCTAAGATAACAATGTTGAATATTATTAGAAAGGATGTGGAAAAGCTTAGTTAAATGTTGGGGCTAGACTACTTAATCTGAGGTATATTAGAAGCTACATCTTTTGAGAATATGCCTTGCAGATTTACAGCCATGGACCAATGAAATGTTCTGTTGTAGAATATTATTGCATAACATACTATTTTAGTTTTCAGGGTTCCTCAAAAGAAAAGTACAAGTCTCAAGAGTGGTGACGACTAGTGGTGCCAACTTCTTCTACGAGGTCACGAACAATGAGATCGATCTAATGTTTTGTTCTTGATGAATGATGAGCATTGTTATACCATATTCTAATTTACATTAAGAAAGAAGACTATTTTCAAGAAACGGTTACTAGAAACAACACCAAATTGCAAAGAAAAGTCTACACATTTTTCTTAGATATCATTTGCAAAATTCACTATATTTTAGAAACAACAAGCACATACGCAGGTCCTAGTATTCAAAGTGATAAAGAAAACAAACTTAAATTAGTTTGATGTACAATCATACAATGTTTGCCCACAACTGAATAGCTTAAACTTTCAGTTAAACTGGTTCCTTGACATTGTATGAGAGTACCATGTTTCAGAAGATCTGAGTTCAAACTTCATTGTTGTCAATTTAAAGACATATATCTATTTTCCCTCTCCCACCCAAAGCACACAACTTATTCTGCCTTCGGAAGAAGTTTTAACATCCAGGCCTATCCCTGAGGTCTCAAGCCCACGCGACAGCATAGCTATTAAGTTAGCTTGATACACATCGTTAGCTCACAATTCTATAGCTTAAGCTTTTCAGTGAAGTGGTTTCCTGACAGTTAATATAATACTATAACAGTATTGTAAACAAGTAAATTCATGTTCTCCACATCTAAGAAAGTAAACACTAAAAGTATCCTGACCATACCTAGAAGAAGACATATTTTGGCAAAGAATGAAGTAAACAGCTAAAGGCATACCAATTCCTTTCAAAAATACATTCAACAATCAATCCCTTAGCACCATTATATTGCTGTATGAAGTGAACAGTTAAATCATGGATCTTTATTAAGAGAATAGGAAAATATTACCTTCCTCGATGAAGACTGATAGCCCGATATCTGTAGCTTTGAGCATTGCCACTTCATCCTTAGTAGCGAGCAAGAAGTTTTCAGGCTTGAGGTCCCGATGCATCACCCCCATAAAATGGCAAATATTCACCACGTTCACAATTGCTCGACAAATACCTGCTGCAGCTTTCTCCGTGTAGTGTCCCTTTGCAATAATCCTATCAAACAACTCTCCACCAGCACACAGCTCCATTACAAGGTTCACTGATTGCTTGTCCTCATAGGCTCCTTTGAACTCCACGATGTTGGCTTGCCCTGTCAAGTGCTGCATGATCAGAATCTCCCTTTTGATATCCTCTCTGTCATTCTTGTTATGAAGCTTTCGCTTGGAAATGGACTTGCAAGCGTAGGAGAGGCCACTTGAATTCTCCGTGCAATGGTATGTAACACCAATTGCCCACGGCCAAGCTCTTTACCAAGCTTGTAGAAGGACCGGACATCTGAGTAGGGCTTGCCAAGGATGGTATCAGGTTGGAAAATGGAATGGGGTTTAGGAGTCGGCTTCAATGGCGACGGGGGAGCAAAGCGGGACTCTGGCTGAGTTTGGGTGGACTGTTGATGAGTGTGTTGATGGAAAGGTGGGGGTGAAGGCTTGGTGGGTTCGTAGGGCTGTGGCCTTTGGTATGAGGAATAGCCATTGTGCTCTGGTCTTGTGTCCTTTCCTTTGCTGAAACAAATACCCATATCTCTTTCTTTTCCTTGAAAATTTAAAATGATCTTGCTCTTTAAACCATCAACTGTTCTTCTTCAACTGAATCTATCAATTGAAATGGATAGAAACCTGGAAAATTAACAGAGATAGAATGAGAAAATAACCCAAGTAAGGACTTCCAGTAAATGAAAACCAAATCAGAAATTTTGGCGAAAAAAGAAGTAAAGGGAAGTAATGTAGAAGAGAAACATAATTTCGGGTTTTTAGATTTGGTCTTGTGAACAGAAACAATAATAAATTTTCAATGAAACCACAATGACAAATGCTAGTTATAAATTCAGTAGAAGAACCTGTCAATACAAAAAAAAAAAAAAAAATAGCTAACATAAATACCAATATTATAGTATTAGGTCAAGGTTTACTGGAAATTGAGATTTAAAAGAAGAAGAAAGAAAGAAACTTAGCATAGCACTACAGAAAAGAGAGAGATGAACAAGTGGGGATCTACTCTCTAAATCAAAGAAAAACTTGATAAGTAGAAATTGTAAAAAGAAGCAACAAATTTGACAGAAAAGCTACTCAACCCAATTATGTGATTTGGAAATTGTTAATTAGCTCACAATTGAATTTTGATGGAAAAAAACCCAGATCTAGAATATCAATTTCCTCCCTGATCAACTGAAAAATCTATTAGAAAGAAACAGAAAAAGAAAATATGAATCTAAATGCAAGATAGAAGAAATAGATCAGGATTAATCTGAAAGCAAAGAAACAAAAACTAAGACAGAACTTGCCTCAGCAGCAAACAAACCAAAAACTCAGTAAAAATACAAAATGAGAATAATAAATGCATCTGATGGTTTCAAGATCTGGTTTGAAGAAAACCCAGATCAGCAAGCTAATTCTCTTATCTTCAGCTCAGCTAAAATAATAATAATAATAATAATAATAAAGATGATAGAAAATCACCTGAATTGGTAGTCAGAAAAGCTAAGATTGGATTCTGAATTTAAATTTGAGAAGAAAAAAAATTCCCAGATGCCAATTCCGGATATTCCCAAGAATATCGAGGAAAAATAATATCTTGCGCGTTGAAATTTGTGGGTTTTAGAGAAAATCCAGACCAAAATCTGAGACTTTCCTTAAAGAGAGGGAGTCAATTAGCGAACAAAAAGAACAGGACCAAGAGGAGCATATCGCCGCCCGAGTCGTGAATGCCACGGATTGAAATAAGTGAGCAGGTTCCTTTTTTTTATTATTTTTTTCTAATATTTAGTAACACAACATTCCTTAATTAGACTGTGTTATCTCTATTTATGAAAAACTATTTTCAATGAATAATTCAATGTGAACCCAAAGCAAAATGACTGTCTTATGCACTGGTAACCAATGAGCGAGAGCTTGAGTAATTCCGGTGACTGGAAGAGGTTGCCCGCTATGTAACACCTACAATAAATCAATTCATCACGCCCTCCTCTGATACTCTGTAGTAGTTGTTGTGTGGAGAAATACCAGGCTTCACCACTAGATATTGAAGAAAATGATGATCTCAGCTCAATAATTGCTCCGTGGCTGGGGTTTGGTAACACAATAAAAAATGCTTCATTGGTCTTTGAAAGAAGAACCAGCAATATAACTATCCATCGAGTTGGTCAAAAACGCTTGGACCTTCAACTGTTTGGCAATTGAGTGGAGCTTGGATATATCAATGTAAAAACTCTTGCAGCATTTAATAGAAAAACCAAGGCTTACACTTCAATTAAAAAAAAATGACTTAGTCAAATTGGTTTTTGTTTAATTTTAATTCAATTTAAATTATTTATTAGTTTTGAGAGAAAATATCTTCGCTTGGACTAAATCTAGGACTTGAAACTAACCCCGTTCATTTACCACCTGAGTCAATCGTTAAGAGCAAAAGTGAAAACAGTGGTCTTATTGGATTGAGCTACAGTTGTCATTGCTAGATTTTTGGCATGCGCAAAAAACATGTTTTTTTTTTTTTGGTAAGCGCATCACGACATGGATTTCAATTATTTGTTACATTATTCTCAAAAGAACCAAAAAGTTGTTGCATGATTCTTGAATGTGTTTTGGAAAATAGAACTTGAATTTAGGAAACATAGTAAGTTGAAATGTTGAATTTGATGACAGTTGTAGAAATTCTAGATGGTGTTGATATATTTTAGATGCATGCATTTTCATAATAATAATTCAAATTTCATGAAGAACCACCTTCAACTTGTTTTGTATATCCATGGTTCTTATAAATTGCACAAATTATTAGAATCTAACATATAATCCTAAACCTATAATTTTGCAGCAGAAGCACAGGAGACGTTAAGAAATGCTAGACTGCTTACTTTAAAAATGAATATAATTGTTGTTGTTTCGACTTAATTTGATTACTTCTTAATCCTGATGATGATTAATGATACAAGTGAGCAATCAATTGTAGGGGGAGAGGAGATAAGAGCTCAATGGAGCTTGATGGAACAGTTTTTTAACTCATCGGAAGAGATATTGTCGAGAATGGAGTCTAGAATGAGCGAGAAGCAGTTCATATGCAGCCAGAACAGAAGGTCGGCTGGTCAACCGACATGCACAGCATGGCGCACAGGAGCAGTTCAGTTAACCGAGCGGTCGACCGACTACAGGAGCCAGTTTCTGTTAAGGGTCGGTCAAACGACTGGCACGAGCCATCTTTTTGTTGGGGTTAGGTTGACCGATCGGTCGACCGAAGGAAGGAGTCGTTCGACTGACTGGTCGACCGACAGTCAGATCTGCTTGTCCTATCAGGATTCAAACTCCTTTTCTGATCCTGAGTTGAATCCAGTTGTGCTTTCCTAAAACTTCAGGACTCTCTGACTATGAATAAAGGGGTAGAGCCCTCATGGATGGTATCCTTGAAA
The DNA here is from genome assembly GCA_038442645.1 of Agave tequilana. Classification (NCBI taxonomy): domain Eukaryota; kingdom Viridiplantae; phylum Streptophyta; class Magnoliopsida; order Asparagales; family Asparagaceae; genus Agave; species Agave tequilana. Next base: position 8,765 of record JAVJIF010011720.1, on the reverse strand, counting down.
AAAATCTGTAATTGATTGTTGAATCAATAAAATTTCTCTCTTTTGCAGGACGTAGGCAAATTGCCGAATCTCGTTAAATATTGTGTTTGGCTTTATCTATTTGTTTAATTGTTATTGTCTTTTGGGTACTTCTTTGATGCATCTCTCTCAATTGCTCGGGGTTCCTCATTGGTTGTTGTAGCGGCGCACGCAACATCCTTTCGTCAATCTTGGTGCCTATTTGGCTCTCGAAAATAAAGGACATAAAATTCAAGTGGGTCCAAGCTATCAAATTTTTAAAAGAAATGGTTAGAGTGAGGCCCATAAATAGTAGTTTTTTGAGTATTTTCTCAGCCCAATGCGAGAAAACCAGCAGAAATGCTACATAGAATTTTTGTGAGCCCACCGCAATCATTACTCTTTTATTTTTACATGCAATCAAATAGCACTTCATGAGAAACTGAAATGACCCATATGTGGGCCCACTAATAGTTAATTTCCGGACTCATTTCTGGAGAAACAAACAAGCCATTATGAATACTATGAATACTAAGAGAGAAAAGAGTACGACAACAATACAACAAGACAATACAAGACTCAGCACGCTCTTTCTTTAGGGTTAGCATGCATGCTCACTAGTTGCGATTCAAACTCTCAATATCTAACATAAATTAAACAAAATAATAGTTAAATCTTTTCACTTATTTATTTTTCCATTTACTAATAACCGGAAACAACTGATTACGATCACCCTTTACATCGTGGTCTGATGGATCTGTCCTGTAATTTTTTCTCTTTGGATAACATGATTTATTTTTCAATTTCTTAATAGTTTTTGCAGCATAGTTTGGTTTAACGAAATTTTTAATTACGATAAAATGAACAAAATTTAGGGAAAATAGACCCTCATAAAGCTTGTACCTTGTTGGGAAGAGGGTAAAAAGAGGTAGAGAGTAGTCACATTCTAGTCACCAAGTTCTCACATATTTTTTTCTTTTTAAGACGTATTTGGTCCAAAGAAAAGGAAAAAGAACACCGCCAATCAACAACACACCGCGGGATCCGTCAAGAGCAACTTTCTAACCCCTTTTTCACCTTATTTTAAGTGAAAAGTTGCTGAGAGCAAAGGACACTGAATGATGATGTTTTTATTGTTGTCATCATTTTTTTTAATTTGACAAACCACCAAGATTAGCGCAAAGGAGTGAAAAGCTGGAACTCACACAAACTCTACTTTTCTTCCTTTTAGGTGCAACAAAACACGCCCTTATTATTTAAGGGCCTGTTTGTTTCGTTACAAAACGTCGCAAGTCGTAAGTCGTAAAATGAGAATGGAAAAAGTGAACTGCAGCAGAGAGAAAATATATTGTGTTTTACGGTGTTTGTATGATAAAATGAAGTGTAAATGGAAAAGTATATTGTGTTTTACGGTGTTTGGTTGATAAAGTGAAAGTGTAAATGGTAAAGTATATTGTGTTTTACGGTGTTTGGTTGGTAATATAAAATTGTAAGTGGAAAGTTGACCACAAAATTAACTGTAGCAGTGATTTAAATATTATAAATACTATTAAATTAAATCTACTATTGCAAATTAAATTGTATTAATAAATTTGAGATAAAAGATTAATAATCTTAATATTTTATTTATAACAATAATATTAAAAAATATTAGTATAAATAGTAAAATATTACTAAAATATTAACTAAATAAATAATATTAAATATTAAGAAAATCTAAAGAACATTAATAAAATTTTAAGAATACTAATAAAATATAAATATTAAAAATCTTACAAAATAATAAAATATACTTTTAATATTATAATATTAAAAATACTTGAAAATTATTATAATATAAATTTTATTATAATATAAAAAAATCTTAGAAAAATAATAAAATATAGTTATAATATTATAATATTAAAAATACGTGAAATTATTATAATATAAATTTTATTATAATATTATTGTAATATTATAGAAATATAAAATTAACAAAATAAAATATAATTATAATTTAATAATAAATTATCATTATAGTATTACTATACTGAATTATTATTACAATATTAACATAATAAAATATTAATATAATAATAAAATATATTATGATATTAATAAAGTAATTTTTTATATTAAAAAATAAATAATTAAATATATAATAATTTTATATTAAAGTATAATATTGTTATATTAATAAAATATTAACTCTAAATAAAATAATAAAAAATGGAATAAGTATTAATAAAATAATAAAGTATTAAATAAAATAGTAAATAAAAATAGTAAATTAAATAGTAAAATATTAAATATTAAAACAATATTAAAAACAATAAAAAAATTAAAGATTAAAAATATAAAATAATTAAATAATTAAATAAAAAATTGAACACTATTTAAAATATTAAATTATATATTGATTATCAAGTAACTGTTTTGAACTATAAGTGTACTACAAGTGAGAGTTACATGACCACAAAATTAACTGTAGCAACTGCAAGTGAAAAAAATATGAGTGTAAAAGTGATATTTATATGACCACAAATTTAACTGTAGCAACTGCAAATGGGAAAAGAAGAGTTGCATTTTGCAACTTGTTTTTCAGCGAAACAAACAACGGAAAATGGAAAAGAAGTTTTACGACTTGCGTTTTGCGGCGAAATAAACACGCCCTAAGTGTCTCCATGGTTGAGAGGTAGTGCCATGGTGGAGACCGGCTGGGCAGCTGGAGGATGAGAATGAGCGAGACATTGGGTCCCATAATATATGTATAAAGTCCATCGGCAATTGACAGGCGCACTATCTTAAAAATCTACCACTGATTCGCATCAACCGTGGATTTTAGGAAAAAAGGAGTGGATTTATTCTTGTTCAATTAGTAGGGCCTCAGGGTGCGAAACGGGCCGGGTCCCTCCTGTTTCCGGCGGGCTGCGGCTCGGGTCGGCACTGACCCGGCCCGCCCGCTTCTCCTGGTCAGCCCGGCCCGGCCCCCATAAGGGAGACCCAGGCACGATCCGGGCACGCGGCCGGGCTGGGCCGACCCGGGTTATGTATAAAAAAAACTGAAAAATTTAAAAAAATTATAAAAATTTTGAAAAAAATCTTTAAAAATCTAAAATAAATCTAAAAAAAAATCTAAAAAACACTCAATTGTGGACCAATTTAATACAAGTTGTAAAATGCAAATGTAATTTTTTCATTAAGAATCTAATAAATTGAATAAATTGATACAAATACAAAATTAATATAAATAATTGAAGTATAACTGTATAATTTGATAAAATAACACATGTATTATATATATTGAAATTGATATAAATATAATTATACAAATACAAAAAATCTTCATTTCTTCGTTCATCTTCTGAAAAGTCTTTAATGATTTCATTTACTATTTTATTCTGATTTCTGTCTCTGCATCGAGCCAATTATTCTTGCAGACACTCGTCTAAATAGCTTTTGGCGCCAGACGGTTCCTCAAATTAATTGCACCGGATCCACTATTTTTTTAAAAAGCATAAGAACATTAGGACAAATCTTACATATAGCCTTCCTAACTCCATTAATTGTTTCTTTTTAAAAAAAAATCAACCTCAGATTTCCATCTGTCATGGAAGCAATTTCGACAGTGGAAGTAGAAAGTGCATTATAGGTGGCTCAGAAGAAACAATAAAATCTGTGGATGATTTTTTCGGTTGTGTTAATAGAAGTATTAGAGTGTCGAGAAAGGCATATGCCAATCATACTATTCTTGACTAGTTAAATCTAAATCACGATTATACCTAAAAGAAAAAATTGCTAGTGCTTACTGATTAATAGTGTGGATCCATTTTTGAACTAAAATTGACAAAAATATAAATACCAGAACTTTAGAGAAATTGTTAGAGCTTGAGCACTTGACACGTTGAGGAGAGGTTGAGAGAGCTTGATCACTTGAGGACTTGAGGAAAGGTGGAGAGAGTTTGAGCACTTGAGTAGCTTGAGAGAACTTTGGGGAGTTTGATCACTTGAGAACTTGAGAAATTTGAGAGTTTGAACACTTGAGAATTTAAGAGAATTTTTAGAGATTATTAAAGATATTTTTTTGTGATGAAATAAAGTAAGGAAGAGTGGGTATTTATAGAGAGGAATGCGTAGTTAAAATGTAATTTTTTTGGGAAAAAACAAATTCTGGACAATACACCCGTTGGTGGACTTGTAAAAAAAATACGAAACCCCTCCAAACGGCTATCTTTTGGGCTGATATAACCGTTAGGGGGGGGGGGGGGGGGGGGGGGGTTTATAAAAAAAATTACAAAGCCAATAGTCGTTGGTCGGGTAGCCCGGGTTGGCTCGGAAACGGACCGGGTACGGCCCGGTTGCGTTCTCGGCCCAGCTGAGCCGCGGGCCACAGCGACCGAACCCGGGGTGCTCGGGACGGGTAGCGGCACCGGTGACCCGGGCCGGTGACTCGTCCCGGGACGTGCCTAGGCTAAACCGAGCCGGTACCGTGCGAGTTAGCCGGCCGACCCACCCTTTTCACACCCCTACTGGGGCAGAACTGGTGTTTTTGGATTCAACGCCGACCCGCCCTTTTCGCACCCCTACTGGGCCCAGCTGGTGTTTTTGGATCCATGTGGTGAGCTCACAGCCCAATTTTAGAGGCAGAATGACGGAAGGAGAGCGGGGGAGGTGAGGGTATTGGGAGGTGAGGTGACCGAATTCTGCGGTTGACGTGGAACACGTGGGTGGGTCCGAGACTCACGACGTTACCCACGAGGGAATATGAATACGAGGTCAACGGAATGGCAAGTTGTCGGGCTGCGCGTAAGCTTACGATTTGAGGATCTCAGGTGGCCATGGGATTAAAAATCGACGGCTGAAATTTGCCATAGGCTGGCCCGGCCCAAGCCTGAAACGTGTCGAACAAGTCAATGACCGACAGACCTAGTAGTGGCCCAAGATTCACAATTCTCTTTTTCTTTCTCTCTTTCTTTTATTTTTTTTTTTTAATTCCCTCTTCTTTTGAAACTAGACCCTAAGCTAGGGGTGATAATGGACCCAAGAATCCGATTCAAATATGACTTAATTTTGGGTCTCAGTCTATGAATGTACCAGGCAGTTTATTTGATAGAGTACAATTAATCATATAATGTATATAAAACTTTTTTTCTCATGCTTGTACATGTCTAATTTTTTTTCTTTTTAAGCAATAAACCAAAGGCAACATACTTTACTAGGAAAATCTGTACCATTTCAATTTAATTTTTAATAAAAATTGACTTGTCTGAAGAGGGAGACTTGAATAACAACTCAGAGAATTATGTTTAGGTCATAGAGTGAATTTCAATGGGTATGGACCCACGTGTTATGCCTTAAATTTTATAATGATCAACGAGTAAACCAGTAAACCTTGTAAGATTTCGTTTGATAAACGCAAGATGTTTTTTCAGTACAAACGTAAATATAATAAAAATTTTCAATATTGAGATAAAAGTAACACGATAAGAGGAAAAAAAATAAAAAATAAAATTACAGTCACTGAAAATAAACTTGTGACTTTTAATAACTTAAATTGTAAGTTTCTATTTAAAATATAGCTCAAATGTGTCTTTATATCATGAAAATCAATCCAAAAAGGAGATATTATATTAAAAAAATTTATAAACTATATATATTATTTTATTATTTTATAAAATCTAATGTGAGCTCACACTTGGATGCGAGTCTGCCCTGTCGTTAGTAGAAAATTTAATAGTTACAAGAATTATTGGATGAATAATATGAAATCTAGACCTAAATTATTGGGTTTAGATCCCCGATAAATTTATAAGAATTATGATTTTGCAGATCTGAATCTATATTAATTGAGTTTTTCTGTCAACGTAGAACATTGCTCAATTGATAATGAATCCATCTACTCGGACAATGATGATCTCATTAATTCAACATAATAACTTTCATTATCAAGAGATAATCAGACCCACCTTCAAAAAAAAAATAAAAATTAAAAGTGTTAATCACACTTCTAATAAAAAAAGAAGCCCAATTTTCATACACAACAGTGTAATTATCACATTATTTAGACCAGTTTCACAAAACTTAACAAAGTTTAATGGAATTTAATAAAATACCGTTTCTAAATTGTTGTAACAAATGTTGCGAGCAATTAGTAAGGTGTTTTTTTTATTGGAGAAAAGCCTGTAGGCTTATATCATAGCTCAAATGGAAAAAACTTCATCATACTGTATGAAAGAAATTTCCACGAGGGAGAGAAACACTCGGTACACACTCATGAATCACAATAAGAGTTTCTACAAAACTGTTAGTAGTCTCCATGCATAGTGTTCATACGTCACGAGTGAGTCTCCACAAGCTGATAGCCGAACCTAATGGTCTTCATACGATGCAAAGACGAACTGTTGTATAATATGTTTCTCAGTGCACATGCACATTATAGCTCAAAAAATCCTTATGTCCACCGCGAATGAGAAGATTCGAACCAATGACTTCCCAAAAAATAAGAGAGTGAAATATCACTCGAACAATGTTGAATCATTGGTCTAAGAACCTTACTTCTTAATTTCTCAGAAAAAGATAATGTTTTAATGGACTTAGCTGACAAATCCGTGATGTTTTTTCTGTAACTTATCTTCCTGTTACTTCTTACTGCCTCATAGATGCCTGCGATTACTGATTCGATGTTCTTCTTGTTAGTCTCGTCTAATGCACGTAATTTAGACTAATTTTTAAAGAAAAACTAAATGTAAAATGAAAATTAAAACGATGAGAAATTTGTGACACTACAAGCAATAAACTTCCAAATTAAAGATTGCAAGGCTTTGCACTGTAATAATATAGATCTTCATGCGATGGGTTATTTATTTATTTATTTTTTTTAAGAGCATATTTGATTAACGGTGAAAATAAGGAAGTGAAGAAGTGAAAAGTGATAATAGTTACCTTTGGAACTTGAGAATTGGTTAGTAAATTTTCCGGTGTTTAGACGTTATTGGAAAGTGTAATGGAAAATGTTATGTGTTTTTCAGTGTTTGGATGGTAACATGGAAGTGGAAGTGATAAAGTTGATCACAATTGACCGTAAAATAATATTAAAATAAAATTAATTAAGAAATATAAAATAGACTGTGATTAGAATGCAAGTGAGATTTTCATTATCAAAAAATTAACTGTTTTGTGCTACACTCATTACAATGAGATTTACGTGACCACAAAATTAACTGTAACACTCTGAAAGTGAAGAAATGGTTATGTAAAGAGAAAGAGAAAAGAGAAACAGAAAGGGATTTTCTTATTTTCCTTTTCCGGTATTTGATTAGATAGGAAAGTGAGCAATTATACTTTACCATTTCCTTATTCCACCTACTTCCTTGCAACCAAACATGCCCTTAGAGTAAACATTGAATCCAGAAGATCCTCACGATTTTATTATTAAAAATTTTAATAAAAATAATTTCAAAAACGTAAATGAAAGCACTAATAATTTTCTCTACCTCGACTGCACACGCAAATGCTGAAGTTGAAGGATATATGAGTACAAACGAGCATAAACGAAAATACAAAAGACACACAAACCTCCCTGATGAAAAAAACAGCCCGAGTGAACTCCTGATCAAATCTTTATCTTAGCGGCCAAATTTATTCGAAATGTATCGGCAGCTTAGGCTAACCCCTAACAAGATGAGGTGACAATTTTTTAATACATGCATTGTCCTAAGTTTAGCTTAATTTCCTATTTCATACAATAAGTTCAGTCAAATATATTATCTTGGTACTTCAAGATAATTCCGCTTTAAAACGTTCCCACTTGATCAAATTAGCTACTGCGGTTAATTCGTCTCAGATCCAAGTACTCCGGTGAGATTAACTCCCCCAGCCCTGCTGCCCTGGATGTGGCCACGGGCAAATATCCGCGAGCGTTTCAGGGATCGGTCGGTGACCGGATCCCCGCTCATGTAAGCTCTGTGGGTTAGCGTTCTACCCCATCTGATAACCGAACAAACACAAGAGAGGGAAATTGGAGACCTGTTCTCTTCATCCCTCACTCCACTCTCTCTCAGCTCGATCCAAGGTAATCTTCCCCTTTGCTTCTGATCGGTAGCTAGCATTGCATAATTGTGTACTGCGTTCATCGTTTTCTGCAATTTTTTTGATTTTTTGGGGGGCTTTTTGGAGGTGGGGAGACGAAGAATTTTATTTCAATTTGGAAATTAGGATTTTTTGTTAATTTGGTTGTGTTGATAGTATATGAATTTGGAGGAGGGAAGCTTGGAAATGTTTTTCGTGTTCTTTTTGGATGTGGGCGCAGATTTAGTGGAGTTTCGGGTATTTGAGGGCAAATTAGATTGAAACTTTTTGTAAGCTAGGTTTAGGCTTACACGCAATTCTTGAATTTTGGGATTTTTTTAATTAATTCCCTGATTGAGGTCGCATTCTTGGGAGTTTGAGGATTTAGGGTTTGGGTTGTGATTTGCGTTCGTGGGAGCTTGATAATTGAACTTGATATGCTCATTGATTCCGTTTTATGCTGTTACTCTAGTTTCTTTTTTGAAAGAAATTTTGATCTATTTCCTGAAATTGTTTTAATTATCCTGTTGCTCATTCCTGTCAATTGGGTGTTGCAGTTTACTGATGACTATCATTAACACTTCATCATAAAACCTGGGCTTTATCCACAACAAAATTGATTCTGTAATGGAGCATGACTCAATGTCAAGCTTAGAGCTCAAACATGCACGCACATGCCCAAAAACAGAACAAGGGTCTATGACATAGTTTGATGCCCA